>CM076584.1:1639048615-1639189998 GCA_034641835.2 Pinus albicaulis
TGTGTAATATTCCTAATTTGCGACAACAAATTGGAATATTCTATTTTGTTTATTTTTCCACCTATAGTTTGCAAATAAATAAAAAGTGAGTAAAGAGGGTCTAAACTCACTTAAATGAAATAAGACATCCACCTAGTAGCACAACGTTGCGACTTAAGTGGAAGTCAAGGGGGGGCCCAACACCATGTGGAGGAGGGGGGACTATGGACACTCTAGAAGTTTCTCCAAGATTCTGCGTAGATAAGGATGAGAATGTGGATAAGAATGAGGATGTGGAGGAGAGAGAGAGGCTACATTTGGTTTTGGAGGGAAACCAACACTATAAAATATGAAGGAGCCTCCTCGTTTGGGACATGTTTTGGATACTTGGATATTTGGATTATTGAGTGAGACATTTGTCTTTCTTTGGCACACTGGCTGTTTAGCCCGTCTGTTGCACTGTTTAGTGCACCGAGTGTCTCCGTGCAGAGTTCTCACCCTTAGCCCCGGGGGACTTCGAGTGCCTGCTCGGGCAAGGTTATTTTCTTAGCATCATCCTCCAGGACAACGTTATTGCTGCAGCAGCGTAATACTGTGTTGTAGGGTGTTTCCGTGGTGACTTTACGACACCACCTCCTTCTCTTGTTTTTCAAAGGGAGAGTCTCTCTTTCCTTTGGAGGATCAGATTGGGAGATATTGGAGCTGGATTTAAAGATATTTGCACTTGGCCAAAGAGTTTTATCCACCACCGCGCAGCCCCTCACACTTCTGCGTTATTTTCACATGGAGGGTTTGTCAGGTTGATTTGGGGGAAGATCTCAAGCGTAAGGATCAACATTCCAAACCATTCCACTAGGAGATCCATTGAGGGAGGTCTACACATTCATGTGCATCATCTTCAGCCTTCTATTGTGTTCCGTATTGAGGTTGCACTGCCGCCACAGAACTCCGGCATTTTTGCCATTTTGTGTGTTTCAGCCAATCCCTTGGAGGATTGAGGTATTTTTGCTTGTAAGGGTTAGAGCTTGCTCCCCTATTGTATTTGAGCCATATATTGTCGTATCCATGTGTTGACATCAGTTTGCAGCAATATTCTATCATATACAGCATTTTCTTAGTCTGGGGTTTATGCAGAAATAGCAGTACTTTTCATGTTTATGTACATGTGTTGTGGAGGCTTGCATTTCTTCTCTTGAGAGGTTGTTTCCTCAATATTTGTACTCTCTTCTGCTGCTATACATTATTATTGGCTATATATGCATCTTCTGTCTCACAGCTACTGCAGAAAATGCTGTAGGGTTTCTGGATTATTTTCTTGTCTTGCGGCACCTCTATCTTGAGGGGTTTTCTATATAAAATTGTTGTTTAACCTTGCTGAAAGCCTATGCCTTGTACTCAAACTCATTCTATGATTATCCATAGTGTTATACATCATATTCCTTCAGAAAATACGTTGCCCTTGCTTCAGCAAATTTCTGCATATTCAAAGTCTTGGGAAATCAGGGTTTCTATTGACTAGTCGGGAAGGAGGAACTGTTTAATATAGAAAAACGCCTTTGTTTGAGCTGAAATTCGACATGGACGTCCCTCTTAACCTATTCTAACATATTCTAGAACCTTGACCCGTCATTATACACAGATTTCCTTATTCACTCATTTTAGGGCCAAAATCCTCACTTTTCCCCACCTATTTGCCCTTAAAAGCTGAGTAGAGGTTGCTGCTGCTATTTATTTTGGTTTCTGAACATTTTCAGAGATATTATATGATAGCTGAAGCCCTCATACCTGAGGAATGCGTTTTTCAGGCATGATCTGCTGAAGAATCCATTATTGGGAATATTACAGTGGTATCAAAGCATAGTTCTGGCTCAGCCTGTGGAGCTAGTTATCTATGGAAAATATGAGGATCTCACAACAGCGTGGTCATGTACCCTTTGGAGATTATTTCCGAGAATGGAAGTCCATGAGGGAAGACTTCAAAGCAATTTTGCCCTTCAAAGATTACTGTCAGGCTCAGAGAGGATGGAGTTTCTAGCATACAGAGTTCAGATTTGCAGCGTACTACTGGGAGATCACCTCTTCCCATGCATGAGGGATCCACTAGTCCCTGTGAGTCTAAGCCCAAGAAGACCGGAGCGGTGAAAAGGGATAGTTATTTCTTTTTCAGATCTAGAAAAGATACATCCACCTTTGAGGAGGTCAAGAAGAATGAAGAAAAAGAAGAGGAAGTACCATGCGCTTCCAATTCTAATCGAGAAGAAGAGATCACATCACCTCTTGAGGAGGCTTGTGGAAACACTATCACACTTGTGGAGGAGCAGCCACATGCATCGACAGTTGGGGCAGCCAACACTTTTGAGGATGGGACTCTTGTAGATCAAGGGTCAAATCTCATTGCTACTATAGAGCAACCTGGTTGCACTGCGCTGTGCAACATGGAAACACTCAAGGAGGAATCGAACCATCATTCTCATGAGCCATTGTTGGATTGTACATTACATTGGAGGTTGGGGTTTGAAGCCTTGAAGATGGATGGTAGACATCTTGGAGTAAGAAATCATTTCTCCCTTCAAGATGACACTTTCTCAATGAGCTCCTCTCAGCTCAAAGAGAAACTTCTAGTTTCAGATCCAAGACCTCATTGGTTTTGGAAGACTATGGATGAGAGGGAGGTCTCAAGGAGAGATCTCATTGGATATGCACTTCACACCATGAAATGCAATGCTTTCATTCCCTTCTCACAAGAGCGGATAGAAGATGGAGGACATCTTAGGATGGATAAAATATCTCATGTTTGTGTTGGACATCCCTTGAGCCATACACATCATGATGGGAGGTTTTTGCCTACCACCTATTTGATTCTTGATAGGGTCTCATTGATCCTTGAGAAGTTTATATTTCAAGATCCCATGAAGTGCAAAGTCAAAAACTTGATTTGGGAGGATGGTAGCCCTCATGGGAGGAATACCAGGATGAGGAGAAGAAGAAGGCATCCACAAGTGATTGAGTGGATGTGGTTGATGAGCAAGGAGCTAGGAGGCTACTTGCAGATCTATGACACCAGGCAGCAGGAGGCTTGGTTGCGCTGGTTACTCTTGAAAGAGTTTGGCCATCACTTGGCAAACACTCTTCCTAAGAGTAGGAGGATGGGGAAAAGATGGATGGATACTTGCATCATTGAGCAGCATAGAGTATGGATGCATGGTGTTGATGTGTTACTCATATCATTCATTATGTCTTCATCATATGAGTTGTATGATGGAAGTATGGGGAGGCAGCAAAATGTCTTGTTGCTTTGCTTGGGAGAGCAAGGGCAGATTTGCTCTCACACTTTGCATGATGATGCAGGAGGAGGAGATGGCACTATCTCCTTGGTCTTTGATGATGATTGGGAAGCACTTCCATCTTGGGAGGTATTCCATATTTGTTGCAGCATTATTAGAGGAGTCTTTGACAAGGAGCATGTCAAAGAACAGAGCTTTGTATTGATAGGAGCTTACTTGCATGAGCTCACAGCGCTGTCACCTTGGAGCAGAACTTTATGGATGAAGTGTACCCAGCAGAGTTATGGTGGATCTATAACCCATAGGTCCCAGGATCACTTCACAATTGTTGCACTTAGAGGAGGTAATGATGATAGAGACATCTATGGCATATTCTTCTTGACTTGGATTTCCAAGCATCAGGAGGATTATCTGTTTGCAACACATGGTTCAGTCTTCTTCATAGCATGCCAAAACACTATGGAGGACTCATGTATGGACCCATGTACCATCTTACTTCTAGCCTATGGTGAGGAGGTTGTTTATACATTCATTGATTTGCACACTCTTACCATTCCTATGCAGTGCATTGCTTCACAGGAGGGCAAGCTTGTCATATTGCTCTATGAGTTTTATTGGGCCAATCTACATGATGGAGGCAACCATCTCTTTTGTGGCTTTGGGAAAATGTTTTATCACCTCATGTATGTTCATTTGCAGCACTATATCATGTATCATATGAAGACATGCATGGGTAACATAAACATTTTTCCTTGTACTCTTATCAAGCAGCAACTTGTAAAACTGCGCTATACTTGTTGGGGAAGCTGTTGGTACCTCTTTTCATCACATGTAACCTTCAGCGTTTCCTTCATTTTGCTGCTGATCATGTCTCCATTTGCTGATATAGATCAGATTTGTATGGGAGGCTTGATTATGAGGGAGACACATGAGTTGGATGTGTCTTTGAGTGGGAAGAATTCTCACATTCTCTGCACTACATGTTCTAATGGGAGCATGGGAGGAGGCATGGCCACCACTACTACATATGTGTTCTCTTTTGAGGTGGGCCATGAGATTGATAGTCATCCATTGTATAGCCATGGGCAAGTGTTTGGTCTTTTGTTGTTTTCATATTCAGCCATTTGCTATCCATTAGTAGATGTGATGAACCTTGTACATTGCTTGCCATGTAATTTTCTAAAATTGCAGTGGATGAGACTGCGCTGTATCCTTGTGAGAGATTGTTTGCATTATGTATCCTCATGTAAAAGCTTCAGCAAACATCTCATTAGGATGATCCATGATGCACATGTCCTATTCTTCATGGATGGATTGTTTTGGGCCAGCTTGTTCTTCATTGTTGGAGGAACCTTCTTTGGAGGATTGTTCTTCACTTTGCCATTGGAGGGAAATGATTTTGCAACCCAAGATCAGCACACACTCTACACTTGTCATGAGTGGAGAGAAGAACAACATGGGGTAAGCTATGATGCTTGCCAAGATCAGATTTTCAGCCCACCTTCATTACTGGAGCTTGAGGTGGAAGGATATTTTCAGGAGTTGCCTTGTTGGGAGGTGGCTCATTTTGTTTGAATGATTTCTTGGGGATGGAGGATCCACATGAGGGAGATGTTCCTCATTATATTCCAGACTCCATGCCTCGAATGGAGATTCTTCAGTTCCACCCTTGCAGTTGATTGGAGAGAGGTGATGAGTTGGTACACAGTTGATGGGCCAACTTACACAGTCATAGATGCAGAGCAGCAGCGGTCATGGTCTTCAGTCATAGCCAAAGGCAGTGAGCAGTCCGAGCCATGGGACTTGGGCTATTATTGGCCATGGTGGCAATGGGATCCAGGAGGATTGTTGGTTGGCTGGTACCATGAGAGATCAGTTTGGGATCCTGGCATTGAGAGATCCTTTCATATCAGGGTGATACAGTGGCGCATCTGGGATCCAGGCACATTTTGCAGCATCGGTGGAGAGTTGTTCAGACAGTTGCTTGAGGGCAAGCAACATTTTGCCGGGGGGGACTGTAATATTCCTAATTTGCGACAGCAAATTGGAATATTCTATTTTGTTTAGTTTGCCGCCTATGGTTTGTAAATAAATAAAAAGTGAGTAAAGAGGGTCTAAACTCACTTAAATGAAATAAGACATCCACCTAGTAGCACAACGTTGTGACTTAAGTGGGAGTCAAGGGGGGACCCAACACCATGTGGAGGAGGGGGCCTATGTACACTCTAGAAGTTTCTCTAAGCTTCTGTGGAGATAAGGATGAGGATGTGGAGGAGAGAGAGAGGCTACATTGGGTTTTGGAGGGAAACCAACACTATAAAAGATGAAGGAGCCTCTTCATTTCATTCATGCTTGGATTCTTGGATTATTGATTATTGAGTGAGACATTTGTCTTTCTTTGGCACGCTGGCTGTTTAGCCCGTCTGCTGCACTGTTTAGTGCAACCGAGTGTCTCCGTGCGGAGATCTCACCCTTAGCCTCGGGGGACTTCGAGTGCCTACTCAGGCAAGGTTATTTTCTTAGCATCATCCTCCAGGACAGCGTTATTGCTGCAGCAGCGTAATACTGTGTTGTAGGGTGTTGCCGTGGTGACTTCACGACACCACTTCCTTCTCTTGTTTTTCAGAGGGAGAGCCTCTCTTTCCTTTGGAGGATCAGATTGGAGGAATTGGAGCTGATTTGCAGATCTTGGCACTTGGCCAAAGAGTTTTATCCCACTACTGCGCAGTCCCTCTCAGTGTCTGCGTTATTTTCATGGAGGGTTTGCTGGTTGATTTGGGGGAAAGATCTCAAGTGTAAGGATTAGCCTTCCACTTGGAGATCCATTGGAGGAGGTCTACTTCAGTTTGTGCATCATCTTCAGCCTTCTCTATTGTGTTCCAGATTGAGTTGCAGCTGCTGCCCAGCAACTCCGGCATTTTTGCCATTTTGTGTGTTTCAGCCAATCCCTTGGAGGATTGAGGTATTTTTGCTTGTAAAGGTTAGAGCTTGCTCCCCTATTGTATTTGAGCCATATATTGTCATATCCATGTGTTGAAATCAGTTTGCAGCAGTATTCTATCATATACAACATTTTTCTTAGTCTGGGGTTTATGCAGAAATAGCAGTACTTTTCATGTTTATGTACATGTGTTGTGGAGGCTTGCATTTCTTCTCTTGAGAGGTTGTTTCCTCAAGATTTGTACTCTCTTCTGCTGCTACACATTATTATTGGCTATATATGCATCTTCTGTCTCACAGCTACTGCAGAAAACGCTGTAGGGTTTCTGGATTCTTTTCTTGTCTTGCGGCACCTCTATCTTGAGGGGTTTTCTATATAAAATTGTTGTTTAACCTTGCTGAAAGCCTATGCCTTGTACTCAAAATCATTCTCTGATTATTCATAGTGTTATACATCATATTCCTTCAGAAAATACGCTACCCTTGCTTCAGAAAATTTCTGCATACTCAAAGTCTTGGGAAATCAGGGTTTTTCTTGACTAGTCGGGAAGGAGGAACTGTTTAACATAGCAAAACGCCTTTGTTTGAGCTGAAATTCGACATGGAAGTCCCTCTTGACCTATTATAACATATTCCAAAACCTTGACCCGTCATTTTACGCAGATTTCCTTATTCACTCATTTTAGGGCCAAAATCCTCACTTTTCCCCACCTTTTTGCCCTTAAAAGCTGAGTAAAGGTTGCTGCTGCTATTTATTTTGGTTGCTGAACATTTTTAGAGATATGATATGATAGCTGGAAACATGCACCTGAATTCATTTTTTAGGCATGATGCTGAAAATTCTCTTTTGAGATATTACAAGATGCTAGAGCCACTCCTAGATTTAATTATAGTTATGCTAATCCTGACCTGGTGGATAAGTGTGGTTGGAATAAATAAGTTCATGTAGATTCTTGGTTATTCCAGTTGGCTGCAGGTACCAATAAAAGAGTTCACCATTGGGTAATATCTTGTGCATTTGAGTTGAATGACATGTCCACATCGGCACATCTAAATGTATTTCCGTTGGGATGGTATCAAATTATTTTGGGTATGGAAGGTTTATATCTTCATATGACCAAGGTGATTGTTATGACAAGGCTATTGAGTGATTGGATGACAATGGAGAACAAAGAGTCTTACGGGGTAAGAAGAAAGAAAAATCAGTAAGAATGGTTACAACTATGCATGCCAAGTGTAGTCGTAGGAAAGGGTGTGTGTTATTTGCAGTGCACATTTCTAGTGAAAAAGGAAAGGAATTTGAGGATACAGATGTTTGGAGTAGGTACCCAGTTCTACAATAATTTCATGATTTATTTACTGTAGATATTTTAGAGTTTCCACCTCACTGGGAAGTAGAATTTTCTATTGAGTTGGTACCAGGGGAAACATCAACATCTAAAGCACCTTACAGGATGAGCACACCAGAGTTGGTAGAGTTGAAGTTGCAATTGAAGGAAATGCTGGACAAGGGATACATTGGGCCAAGTGTATCACCATGGGGCACAACTGTGTTGTTTGTGAAGAAGAAATATGGTACTATCAAACTATGCATTGATTACATACAGTTGAATAATGTGACCATCAAGAACATGTATCCATTTTCGAAGATTGATGAATTGTTCGATCATTTGAAGGGAGAAACATTGTTCTCAAAGATTGATCTGAGATTGGGATATCATCAAGTATGCATTAAATAATATGACATTCACAAGACAACCTTCTGGACCAAGTATGGGAATTATGATTTTGTTGTAGTTCCTTTCGGTTTGACTAATTCTCCAGCTACATTTATGTGCTTGATGAATAAAGTGTTACGTCCTTATCTGGTCATGTTTTTTATTGTGTTCATTGATGATATATCGGTATATTCCAAGAATGAAGAAAAGCATCTGAACATTTAGCAGCAATCTTGAGATTGTTGAGAGAACACCAGGTTTATGCTAAGTTCAGCATGTGTAGTTTCCTTTATATTGAGGTACATTAGTTGGTACATGTTGTCTCCAAGGGGGTCATCATAGTGGATCCAGAAAAAGGTAAGAGATATCATGGAGTGGGAAGCTACTAGAAATATAGATGAGGTAAGATCCTTCATGGGATTATCAGGTTATTACAAGAGGTTCATCACGAAGTTCTCACAGATTTCTTTTCCTATTACATCATTGCAGAGGAAAGGTAAGAAGTTTGAATGGACAGAGGAATGTGAAGCCAGTTTTGAGTAGTTAAAACAATTGTTGACACATGCTCCATCATTAAAGATCGCAAATCCATATAAATAATTTATGGCATGTAAAAACTCTTGCACAAGAGGACTTGGTGGGGTCCTTATGAAGGAAGGGAGTGTGGCATGATATGAGTTATGAAAACTGAATGAGCATGATCATAACTATCTAACGCATGATCTTGAGCTAGTAGTAATCGTACATGAATTAAATATGTTGAGGCACTATCTCCTTGGGAGGAGGTTTTTATTGATGAGTGATCACAATGGTTTGAGGTATCTATTTGACCAGCTGAATCTTAATGCTAGAAAAGCTAGATGGTTTGCCATGATCATTGAGTTTGAATTTGAGATTAGGTGTATTAAAGGTAAAGAGAACATGGTCGCAGAAGCTCTTAGCAGGAAAATACAGGTAAATCACATAACATCCAGGAACTCTTTGTTGGGCCACTAAATTGTCATTATCATTAACATTTTATAACATCTATTTCATCCATTTCTACCATTATTTATCATAATTTATCCTTTAATTCAATTTTATTATTATTTATGCTCTTATGGATAAGTAATACTTATTCTCCTTTATTTTTAATAAATTGATAATTATTATGCATGTTTTTTTCAAATATGGTTTATTAATCTATTATAACATCACTCACACTTTTATCCTCGAATATATCTTCCAAATTGGAATTTCGATCTTCAACTATTCCAACTCAGAAATTCACTGGGATAAAAAGTGATGGGTTTGAGGTGGCGATTTCAGACAAATGAAGATTCATCTTGAAATTCTGAGACATGGGTTTTGCGCAGAATGGATCAATTCAATTTTATATTGATAATTTTTCTAAAATTTAGTATGGATTAAGAGAAACAGAAGGTTCTCTAAAGACTATTTTCTCATATTTGTTGTTGTGATCGTTTTCCAAATTCTTCCAATTGCAATACCAAATTCCACTTGTTCCAGCTGAATCATGATGGAAAGATATTTCAGATATGATATTTCTGATCAATTTTTTGTATACAATCTATAATTTTATTGGAAAATCATTTTGTAATAAATTTAGTTCTAATTTCCTTTTGCTCTTTGTGTATTTAAATGAAAATAGAGATCAAAGAGGGGGAATGAACAATTGCTGAAAAGGAGATGAATAATTGTTGAACTTGAGTCAAAGATAAGAGATTAATTTTGATGTAATTATCTCTCATATATTTTAATGAAGGAAGTTATCCATTTATTTCTACATATGTTACTTGTAATCTGATTTGAATTATTTCTCAAGGAAGAACTGAGTCTTGGGAAGTTGGGCCCACTACCTTGGACAAGGTGCTGCCTTGAACATCTAAAGTGGTTTATTTATTTGAATTTCAATTGTTGTTATTTAAAGTAAATTTCCTTTCTTTTTAAAAAGTAATTTTTTGTTTGTTGCATTTTCCAGATTTGTTATTTCTCGCAATTTCTAGATTTCATTTAATTTATTGTTTTAGATTAGCATTTGAATTATGTTGGGTGCAATAGGTTAAATTTCTAATTCAAGAATGTGTGATTTAATTCATTATTTATTCTATTCATGCGATTAGCATAATTATTTTCCTGTCATTTACTTTTTGTTTTTGAGATTTAGTATTGTTTTTCAAATCTTACATTTCATTTCTTTTCGAATGAGCTTGATAGTGTAGAACATAATCATATAGAACTAGTGTTAGCTGTTGATATTTTCTTGCATATATTTTTCCGATTTCCTTGAAACAAAAAAAAATTCCTTGGTTGATAATTAATTTGTATGTTATTAGTTGTTTTATTAAGTAATTAATTTAACCAACATTTTGGCGTTGTTGCAGGGGAGGCAGTGAAATAGCACTACCACACTAATAACTGGTTCTAGATGCACACCTAGTTTTGTGAGGGCTGGATATTGAAGACAGAAGCTAAGAACCTATGCACACATCCTGGGGAACCAATGATGGGTCTACTCTCAGTATTTAGGCTTAGGTCATATAGCATGCATGATTAAAAGTAGGAATATTAAAGGCAGGAACTCAAAATTTTTTATCATTTCACTTAAGTGGTGATGTAAGCACCACCCATTCCACTAACCAATTGACATGAATATTTGAAGGAGGAGCAACAAAGTTGCATATGAATAACATCTTCTATTTTGGGAAGAAATGACACACACTACTACTTTTGATTTTCCTATCAGAGATCTAGGGGAAGTGACACAAATGCACATCATTCCCCCATCCACTCTACCAAAATTTCATGGTTTGGAAAATGAAGATCCAGATACACTTTTATTTGAGTTTGAAGTAATTTGTAGAGGATATGATTATTGTACTAATGATAAAAGGTTGAAAGTGTTTCGTATTACTCTAAAGGGAGAAACTCTCCGATGGTTCATGAGCCTTGGTGGGAACTACATTCAAACATGGGAGGACATGAAGAATGTATTATTGAAGAAGTACCAAGACTATTGCGAGCTAGTGAATATATTTTCAGTATGATACAAGGGGAAGGTGAAATCTTGGAGGACTATGTAGAGCGATTTTAATAAAACCTTCAAAAATAAAAGCATATGCATTTGACAAAATATTTTTTGAAAACACTCATTCTTAAAGGAACCAAAGATGAACTTTTAGAACTCTTAAATATGATAGGAAAAGGTGATGTTTTTAAGCTATCATATGATGATGTTTGTGATTTATGCATAAGGTATTCAAGAGGAATATCCAAGGCTGGTAAGAATTCTAGAGAATTTTTCTTTTTCCTTTCCAAATCTGATGTAAGAACTAAAGATATAAGAGCTAAAATCAGTGATTTATTTGAACATTTTAAAATTGATTTTATTAGCTCTCTAAATTCACAACTGCATATTTTGTAGGTTAAGAGAAATCAAACATAATTTTAAGAAGTGTTTTTTCCTCATTTCCAAAAGGAGCATCCCATGGATAATTTCTCTTTCTTACGTAGGATGAAAATAATGTATCCAAGAGATTGAGAAGTTGTGACAATTTCACAACCATGGAAACCATGGCCTACATGTATGTTTCAAAACACTTCCTTTCCATTTTCTTACTTGCACAATCCATTATGGATACTCCTATGTTAGGGCAGCCATGTCAGTCTCAATATAACCCCCACCAATCTTGTCCGCAAGTTCGGCATGGTTCACATTATGATTACATGAATACTCTCCCTAATCTTGTAGAAGAAACACATCATCCATATTCTTTACCAGCTTTTCAACAACATCTTTCTTGTCTATCAAAATCAACCACATAACCTAATCAACACATCATCAAAATCATCCATGTGCTACAAAATTTCCTTCTCAACTCATTCCACACCCTCACAATAATAAACTAGTACAACATGCTTATAGTGTTGAACTTCAAAATTTACCCACCCTTCTTACCGATCCTATCTCACATGCACCATTACATAAAACTTATATTGAGATTGGGAAGGCTTAAAATCCAGAAAATAATTCGTGGAAGAAATTCATGATATGAAAACCATGGGAAGTCAAGAAAGTTAAGGCTATATTGAATATTTGTTTCACTCCATCATTAATTTGCAACATCACTCCATCATTCGTTTGCAACATCACTCCATACTTCAACAATTTTTGGCACCATCTTTTCAAGGGAACTTGGTCTCTCCTACCCTGGTATTTATTAATGTGTATTTTTCTATTTTGGATATGTATATACTTGAGGCCTTGTTTTGAAAATGGTTCCATTGGAAGTAATCTTATACATAGAAATATTTCATCCTTTTCAAAGTAAAATAGGTTAATGTAGAAAATAAAATAAATAAGTAAAAAGAGGCGTGTTTGCTGCAATATGCCCTGTAAATTGATATTGGTGATAGATATTTCGATTTATTTTTGTGTGTAGACATATTATATTGGAAATATCATTTCTACAAACACTCATCAACATTTTGGGAAAAAATTCTTGTTTATCATATTTTATCATTTGCAGGCTTCATGAAATTTCTGGAAAAACAGTTGGGGTAGTCATGTTTTGAGGGACCAAATGGGAATATTTTCAAAAAAAAATTATATACTAAGTAGATATTTATGTCTAATTTACAACCCAATTTGAATCATTCAATTTGGATCTCAAACAAAAATGTTATGACCAAAACAATAACAGGGTGTCTAGTAGGAAACTCAGGGATAGAGTTGGGACAATCCATTTTTGGAGGCCCAAATGACTAGATATTGCAAAATTTTTAACATGGTATATTCCCCTATGAATATAGTTTACAGGTAAATTTTAATCACTCTAATTTGATATCGTATGAGAAAGTTATGACCAAAATACTGACTACCTATCATAAATCAACATTCTCAAAACTCTGTTTTTTCGGCTGTTCATTAGCATATTTGACCCATTGATTCTTCTTAACTCAAAAACATTTTTATATTGGAGATATATATATATATATGAAAATAATTTAAGCTTCAATTTGAATCAATTCAATCCATCATCAAACGAAAACGTTATTCTTAAAATATCATCTATTTCTCTAAGTTAGTAAATTGAAAATGACTTTGTTATGCAGGTTGTTCTAAGTAAATTTGACATATAATATCATAGAATTTTTAAAAATTGTTTATAGTTGTGATATCTATTGAAGTATATTTCACTTGGCTTTGGAATCACTCAAATTGGACAAAAAACAAATAATTTATGATGAAAAAAGTGCTGGTTAGTATGGTCGACCACTGCTCTCCCGCAAAGTGACAAATAAATTCTACTTTGTTTATATTTTTTGGATTTGTTTTATAGAGTAACTATTTGTTATTTTTTTTCATATGTATTGGATTATGAGAGCTCGATCACCTATCTTCTTCGATGATTTTATGTTTTATTGCAGGTAGATGCCCGTTGTTGCAGGTCTGAAGAGAATAAAGGAGGTCGATTTATGAAAAAGTGATTCTTGAAGACAATGTTAATAAAATAAGGAAATTTAATCCAAGAATATATTAATAAATTTAATATCATATGATGTTAAGTTTTTTTTAGGTGTCATGATCTAAAAATTCTTATAATATCTTGCTACAAATTTCTCGCTAATACCTATTAACAAGAAAATGATGTGAAGACATTTTCATTACTTGAAGGATTCATAATAGGAAAAATGAATAATTGAAAATTTAAGTCATTTCCACCAAAGAATTTTTCCAAAATAACATTTTTTTCCATTCATTCACCATTGACATATTGTTGTTCCTTGAAATAGATTGAAGTTCCCTTAGGAAACAACATTGCTGCAACTGAAATCACAGTTGTTGTAACTTAAGTTATTTATTTATTTATCATTATTTTCAATAAAATTTTGTTTCCTTTTTTATTGCTTTTATGCTTTTATGTTTCAGGTGTTCAAAGTCACAAATTTTGTTCCTTCATCAAATTAAAATGAAGTTCTTAAGTTTCATGCTGATTCTCTACGTCTATCCTTTTATTGCCTAATATTATCAAGTATATTGTTGCCTCATATCTCATATTAAAAAAACTCTTATGATAAGTCTTGTAAGGAATGATTCACTCTTAATTCATCATTATTTTGTAAAGTGACTATGATTGTTGGATGATTAATCCTTCTCCATGTCACCTTGTTAGGATCACCCATTGAGTTAGTTTTTGGGAGGGATTTCCACAGCCACAAGTGTTACTTCATGCTTACAAGCTTAAAATGGTATGGGTAGTTTCGAGGTTGTAACATGAAACAATGATATTATTGGATAATTAATCCTCAAACCATGATTGTTATTCCTTTAGGCACAATATTTTCCTTACAACTCAATCATTCTCTCTTTTCAGGTACATCTGTTGTTCCCTTTTCAATTAGAACGGTTGTTGTTCCTTTTTTTGGCTTGAGTATTTCACTATTGCTGTTCATTTTCAAAAAAAAAAAATGAACAATTGTTGTTCAATAGAATGAACAGTTGTTGTTCAGTAAAATGAATAGTTGTTGTTCTGTTAAACAAACAACTGATGTTCAGTAAAAATGAAAAATTGTTGTTCAATAGAGTGAACAACTATTGTTCAGTAAAATCAACAATTGCTGTTTAGTTAAATGGACAACTGCTGTTTAGTAAAATGAACAGTTGTTGTTCAATATACTGAATAATTGCTGTTTATTAAAATAAATAGTTTTTTTTCAATTAAACGAACAGATTCTGTTAAGTAAAATGACCAGTTGCGGTTTTTTTTTTCTTCTCTAATTTACTTTCTCATACCATTGATATTCAATAGAATGAACAATTGTTGTTCAGTAAAATGAAAAACTGTTGTTCAATTAAATGAACATATGTTGTTTCGACATCTGCACAACTCTTGTTCAATCCTAAAATGAATAGTCGCGGTTCCTTTCATGGTTTGTGTCTTCTAAAGTTGTTGTTCCTTTTGGGGTGAACAACTGTCGTTCTATTTTTTGGACAATTGTTGTTTCCTTCCCTGATAGAACATCTATTGTTTATTTTATACTTTGAGTATTTCACAGCTGTTGTTCCCTTCAAAGGAATCATTTTTGTTCCCTTAGTCACATGTATTTTTCCCTCTATTACAATTGTTGTTACCTAAGTCACGGTTGTCCATTTTCATTTCATGCTTGGTGAATGGGGAATACTTTTAATGTTCCAGGTCCTCTTTGACATAATTATTGGGTAGCAATTTATATTTGTTTATCTATAAACATAATCTTATTTTTAAGGAATAATTATACAAAGATGATTTCACCATGTCAATTTTCAACTTTCTTAAATTTGTCAAGTCCCTGATTTTGTAAAATATATGATGATTACCGCAAAATTGTACTTAAATATTTCCATCACTATCTAATGGAATATTCCTCAACCCAAATATTAATAAAGCAAAATATATTTATCACCAATCATTTGAAGGTTATTAGTTTTTGAGAAGCAAGACTACCCAAGTTGAAAATAGTTACTACAAAACTTTTTACGCCATCCCTAGCTCTTAAGGAGATGACCTGCCACCCCATCTATTAAGTAATATTTTATTGATTAAAAATAACCATAGTTGAATTTTAAATAAAAATAGTGAACCGAAGGATAGGAGGTCTCATCATGAGCCGAACTATCATGATCATAGGTCCTAATAAAGTGACATTACCACTACTGGTCACCAAGCGGGGGTAATGGCCTTCCGTTATAAAACTGAAGGACAAGAGGTCTCGTCATGAGCCGACTTGTTCATTTTTGTTAACTCCCGTGAATGGCATTGTTATTAACTAGTTCCAAGCCTGAACAATGATATTCAGTAGACATCTAAGTAAATTGAAATTCTCATGTAACTATGTATTTACTTCTAATATATGAGACACTGGCATCTCAATGGGTTTGAAAGGCATCCCTGTCGATGCTATGGGCGCATGCTGGTAGCAGTGGTCATGCCTATGGTATAGAAGTTAATTAAATACTATGATATACTTGGTTACATTGTTTTCTCAAAGATAATTGCTGAAAAAGCCTACTGTTGCATATATAAGGTTTGTTGGAACTCATGGTTCATGGGGTAATATTTAATCAGTTCTTAGATGATGATGGTTATGGTTTATATTTATTATTGTGTTATCAATATTCATTTTACATGTCAGGGGTGAAAATTTTAGGATATTTGACATTGAAATTTTGTATCATCTAATATATCATTCCTTTATTATACAAGTTTCATATCTTTAACCAAATATATCTTCTTTTCCCAATCAGTCTCCATTTATTCATAGCTTAACAACACTACTATTATTTTGGGGAAGAATAAAGAGGCCTAATTCTGATTTTGAATCCCAATTAATTGGTTAGACCTTGAGAAGCAAAGAATGAGATAACTAATTCTCACAATTTTTGTGCTCATAAAAACCAAAGTTTATGGGTATAGGGAATGCATCTTTTTCTCATCATTTTTACCCTCATTTATGTTCCCTTCTTATCCATTATTATCCCATGACATTCACAACATTATTATGCCACTTTTATATATAACGAGGTAATTGAGGTGATGAATTACTAATTGCATCTACTTATGAGAAGGGTTATATAAATCTTGATGATGGAGCAACTAATCAATTTGGGGGGAGGAAAACTCTCCTACACTTTATGATTATTTTTCTTCAACTTCCATGGCTTTTCCCTTCAGCATTAGCTGAACCTACATTAGCTTCAACAAATGTCAGTCCATACATGTCATTCCACATTTTTACGGAGGTAAAATTTCAGGTAAAACATCATAAGTTTTTTATTTATTAAAGTTTAGGAGAATTTCAAGAAAATCCATTGACCATTACTCACTCACATTTTTTTAATCATTAGTTCCACTTCTTTACCACTTCCCATTTTTAAGCAACACAAAATATTTCATTTTGGGGGAGTGTTACTTTCATTCATTTGTTTATTATGACCATGCCATTAATATTATTTATCATCCATCCTCTTATTCTTTCTCAAAAATTCCCTTTTTCCATATTGTTTTACACCAAGCATAGATTTCAACAACGATTGTAGCAACAACCTCAATTTTATTTCTAATATAGCTTGAGGGCATGTTAATTCTCTAGTTTGGGGGAGGAGTTGCTATGAATGATGGATGTTTTATCCTTTCTTCCTCATTTAAGGCATACAATTTCATTTTTATACAATTCATAAATTGATTCGTGTATATCTTTAAAACTATGAACTGGATTTTTGAATAATAAAGTGGTATCATTAAAATACACAAACCCATAACATTTCAAGCTAAACTAGTTTGTAAAATTGCAAAAATCATGCACTATCACCTACAACCATTTTGCTGATATCTTGAAATACTTTCAATGGATTTATCTGATTTTCAAAGTGGAGAAACACTAATATAATAGAAATATTCCTGCAAAATTTCAGCAAATCTGGTTTGTAGTTTTTGCGAAAATGGTTAATAAAGTTTGTTGTTACTTGTATCATATTTTGCTGCAACTTTATATACATATTATTGAAAGTCAATGTGCCAAGTGTTACAGTTTTACCAACATTTCTAGAATTGAACAACTATTGTTTTAAAGAAGGAGTTGGGGAAGAAGCTTTTATTTTTTTCCATCAATATCATGAGTTTGGGTGAGCATTTTGATTATTGTATTACAACATGGTTAATACAGAGGCATTGGGTTGAATGAAGACATGCAACATGTTCAGTTTGGAGGTATGTTGGGCCACTAAATTTTCATTACTTTTTAACGTCTATTTCATCAATTTCTACCATTCTTTATCACATTCTTTATCATAATTTATCATTTAATTCCATATTATTATTATTTATGCTATTATGGATAAGTAATACTTATTCTCTATTTTTAATAAATTGATAATTATTATGCATGATTTTTCAAATATGGTTTATTAATATGTTATAACATCCTTACACTTTTAGCCTCCAAGATATCTTCCAGATTGGAAATTCGATCTCCAACTATTCCAACTCAGAAATTCACTGGGATAAAAAGTGATGGTTTGGCGGTGGAGATTTTACACAAATTTAGTTGCATATTAAAATTTTGAGGCATGGGTTTTGTGCAGAATGGATCAATTCAGTTTTCTGCCAGGCAGTTTTCTAAATTTTGGTATAGGTTGAGAGAAAAAAATGTTCTCTAAAGACAATTTTCTTAGATTTACTATGGTGGCAGTTCTCCAAATTCTTCCAATTGCAATACTAGATTCAAATTGTTCCAGCTCAATCATGATGGAAATATATTTTAGATATGATATTTCAGATCAATTTGTTGTAGACAATCTATAATTGTATTTGAAAATAATTTTTTAATTAATTTAGCTTTAGTTTCCCTTTCTCTCTATGTATTTAAATGAAAACAGAGAGCAAAGAGGGGGAATGAACCATTGTTGAATTGGAATGAACAATTGCTAAATAGGATATGAATAATTGTTGAACTTGAGACAAAGCTAAGGGCTTCATTCTGATGTAATTATTTCCCTCATATATTTTAATGAAGGAATTTATCCATTGAGTTCTAGATCTATTACTTTTAATCTGATCTGAATTATTTCTCAAGGCATAACTGAATCTTGGGTAGTTGGGCCCACTACCTTGGATGAGGTGCTGCCTTGAACATCTAAAGTAGTTTAGTTGTGTGTTTGTTTATTTTAATTTCTATTTTGTTATTTAAAGTAAATTTAATTTATTTAAAAGTAATTTGTTGTTTGCTGCATTTTCTAGATTTGTTATTTCTCGCAATTTCTAGATTTCATTTAATTTATTGTTTTAGATTAGCATTTGAATTATGTTGGGTGCAATAGGTTAAATTTCTAATTCAGAAATGTGTGATTTAATTCATTATTGATTCAAGTTGTGCGATTAGAATAATTATTTTCCTATCATTTACTTTCCAGTTTTGAGATTTAGTATTATTTTCAAGTCTTACGTTTCATTTCTTTTCGAATGAGCTTGATAGTGTAGAACATAATCATATAGAACCAGTGTTAGCTATTGGTATTTTCTTGCATATATTTTTCTGATTGCCTTGAAACAAAATGATGTTCCTTGGTTGATAATTAATGTCTAGGTTATTAGTTTTTTTATTAAGAAATTAATTTTACCCAATGCTCTTATGTGATAAATTTACAGGATAGGATCTTGTAGGAAGGTCAACAAAATTACATGTATACAAAGATTGTGGACAAGTTGTAGCAAAGTATATGTACATGTACAAGTAGTGGTACAGGTGCAGGTGTACCGGATGATAGATGGATTGGTTAGGTTTAGAGATACGATATATGTGCTAGACAACAATGAGCTTGAGAAGGTGATATTGAGTGAGTTTCATGTGAAACCATATTCAGGTCACCCAGGCTATCAGAAGAAATTGAACATAGTTAATACGTTTTATTATTGGTTGAATCTGAAGAACGATGTAGCAGAGTTTGTGGCTAGGTGTTTGGATTGTTAGTAGGCGGTGAAGGAAAAGTGTAAGCATCCAGGTGGACTGCTACAGCCAATTCTGATTCCAAAGTGGAAATGAGAAGTCATTTCCATCAATTTTATCATATTTTTACTTAGGACATCTAGACAACATGATTCCATCATGATTGTGGTGGACAGGTTGACGAAGGTAACACACTTAATTCTAGTGAATTCTACATACTCAGTGAATGATGTAGCATAAATATTCATCAAGGATGTGGTCGGATTGCATGGCGTTATGCATAAGGCTGTGTCGGATAGGGATGCAAATTTAACTTCTAATTTTTGGAAGGATTTGTTTGTAGGTTTGGGCACAAATTTGGCTTTTAGTACAACTTATCATCCACAGATATATGGATAGAAATATAGGGAAAACATGATATTGAGGATATGTTGAGGATGTACATGATGCATTAGCAACGAAAGTGGGAAGAGTATCTTCCACTGGTAGAGTTGGCTTACAACAATGGGTATTAGGAATATTTGAGGATGAGCCTATTTGAGGCATTGTATGGGTGGAGTTGCAATATTCCCATTAGTTGGAGTGATACATTTAACAAGGTATTGATTGGGATGAACATGTTGGTGGAGATGGAATAGGAAATGCAGGTAATCAAGAAGAATATAAAAGAAGCACAAAAATAGGTAGAAGAGTTATGCATATCAGAACATGTTGTTTAAGGATTTTCAGGTTGGGGAAGAAGTGTACTTGTGCATCAAGCCCAAGAATATCTCCTTGCATATTGGATCATGTGCCAAGTTGGCACCTCGATTTTATGGATCTTTCAAGATTATTCTAAGGATTGGGAAAATATCCTATTGACTTGCATTGCCTCTGACAGTGAAATTCCATGATTTTTTCTATGTGTCATTACTTAAGAAGTATGTTAAATATGTTGACCATATGATTGATTGGTATCTATTTTAGGTGGAGCCAGAAGGATAATTACAGTTGAAACCTCAATGGCTTTTCGAGGAAAAGACACTCATGCTCCATAATCGAGTAATCGAGTAGGTTAAAGTGCAGTGGAAGCACTTTGGCCCCGATGAAGCTACCTGGGAGATGCCAAGATCAAATGTGGCCCATGTATCCTTCCTTATTCATTGGTTGAGTGAATTTTTTGGTATATGTTGGTATGATGTTTTGGTAAATGTGCATATGTGTGTGGATGTAAATACTTCCATGAGCTATGTTATAAAACTCCAATAATCAGTATGGGTGTCATGTAATTATGTTTGTCATGTTTTTATGTTGTCATGTTGGTTTGCTTCTTAGTAGGTTGATCATTGTGAATATTTCAATGAGCTAAGCTATAAAGCTCCATGGGAAGTATGTTTTTCTTACAATAGTCTTGTTGGTTGTCGGTGTGGCTGAACACCGAGGATGGTGTTCCCCCAAGGGGGAAGGTTCTGTAACATCCCTGGTGAAAGTTTCATGTAATAAAATTTAATAATGGAAAAATAATAACCAAGTTCATGGGGGACGTATTCCAAGCTAAATTTTGGGAAAAACATCCTAGTACAGGAGTTCATATGGTTTATTATGGCTATGGAAATTGGAAAAGGAAATGGCTAAGGCTTTGGAAAGGAAAAGTGGCATTTATTGGCATTTATGTATGAAAATAATGGAAAATTGGAGAAAAGGGAGGTGAAAGGTCACATGTTTCATGTGAGGAGGAAAATGAAGGAAAATAATACAAAATGAAGAAAATAGAGGCCTCTTTAATAAAAAGTCTTCTCAGGATCAGTTCAAGGCTTTTGATCAGTGTAGTTTTGGAGCTCTCCTTATTTTCTCTCTCTCTTATACTCTTGGATAATTAAACTTTTCTTGGAGTACTCTTTGAGAGTGTGGCATACTTGGAGACTTGGATCAAGGAGAAAAAGGAAGAGCATGAAAACACAAGAGGACATCGGGATTAGTAGCTACAATGAATTCTTTTTGCATGTAACGAGTTGCATATATGTTTTCCACACTACTTTTGGTATCTAGGGAATATGCACGTGGTTTCTTGGTCATGATTTGTCATTGGCATGGGGGATTTCCTAGATTGACAGTGGATTTTCCTAGCCTTTCCATTTCCTGGATAGCCATGGTGTTGTGGGTTCACTTCATTGCTTTTTGTTTTTTCTAGTTAGTTGTTATGTTCCTTTGGCTATGGTTTGAATTATTAGTTCCTCGAAGCATTGGTTGGACAAATGCTTTGGAAGCCCTATATAACTTGGGTTTAATTACTAGTCCTAGAAGCCTTGGATGGAAAAACGCTCTAGAAGTGCTTGGTGGGTTGAGTTATTAACCCTGGAAGCCCTACTTGGACAAAAAATCTAGAAGCTTGATGACATATGTGGGTTGATTTATTAGTTTTGGAAACAATGGTTGGGAAAAATGCTCTGGATCCCTAGACAACTTGGGTGGAGACCAATATGGTGATGGTTGTGTTGTCCAAACATGAAGTGGAATAACTGGTTGAGGGTTGAGGTGGTTTGGACTCTGGAAGCCTTGGTTTGTTTTTTATTGATGAGTTTTATGAGATCCCACATTCATGTTTGGAATATGGCATGGGGGTGACTGGTTGTAGAGAGATTTAGCTTAAGCATGTCTATGGTCTGGTGGAATGTGGAAGTCTTAGACTTGGTTTCATTTTTCTTATGGCAATAAGAGATATTTTCCCTTGTATTGATAAGTAAATATTCTTGTTATTATGTGGCATATATGGATTTTATGTGCTCGTTATGAATGTGTTATTGTTTATATGTTGTTTATGAATGTGTTTTACGATGGTGATGATGTATGCCTCTCATTATGTCTTGATTTATAAATGAATGAACAATGAATCTATGCCCAATTAGATGGTAATGTAGTTAATATGATGAGGAAATAATGATTCTTAGATATTCTCATATAAGTATGAGACCTCTATGTTTATATATGTTATTTAAAACTGTAGATTACATATTTGTGACATGTTTGATGAAATTCCTATCATGGCTAGTAGGGGTCCAGTCAAGTCCTTATTCAAGTGTTTAATTTTGCATCATTATTCCACTGTTATATTTCATTTCGGAAAGTGTCATGGTGTTTTGGGAAGTGACCTAGGCTCTGGGCCTGAAAAAGTGGCCCAAATCCTGGGGACGTTGGTACATGTCCAAGGAAAAAATTCCTTGGATGCATGCATGACCATTTTGAGGGAGCATCCAGAGCCTCCCAGATGCACCCTTGTCTACATCAAGGGAGCATCCCTGGGTTTAATCGTCTCAAAACCCAGTGGGAACAAATGGATGGATGCCTAAGTAGTTGGGATGGCTTTTTGGAGTTTTGTTGCTGATGTGTAAGGTCTGTGTAATGTGTTTTCGTCGATTACACTTCCTTAAGGTCTGCTAGGAGGTTGAATAACATCATAGCATCCTCTCGTCGCATGTTTACATCGATTAGATGGTTACTTGGGTAAATGTGGGAGGAGGGTGTTACACACAACACCAATTAAAATGGATATAAGGATGTGAATCCTAGAAGAAAGATAAAAACATATATTCCTTTAAAAAAATTTCATGATTTCACTATTTAGTTGTTATATTATTTTCTTTGTTTGGTTCAAATTCAAATAATTGTTTCACTAAGAGTACTTATTGAATAAAATCAGACATTGTTATAGGTCAATTTGGGCACCATTCCCAATGAACTGGTTAAACTGGACATCATCCCTAGAACCAATGAATAGGGTCTATCATCCCCTATCATTTCAGTTGCTACATGCCCTAAGACAAAGAACAAGAAAAAATCATCCGTGGCTTCCATTCCAAGGTTTCCAAGATTTGAAGTACATGTTATATCACCTATGAGCTCACCAACGTAGCCTCTCAAGGGACTAAATGATTTGCATATGTAGTTACCTCCATTCAAGGGTGCTCTGCAAATCACTTCCCGACATTCAAGAGTGCGTTGGTCAATTGGGAGCGAAATTAACATTGTTCCAGAATGTCCACATGGCCAGTGCCTTCTAGAAGAGTCTATATGCATCAAACTTTGAATCCATGTGTTCATTTGACACCTCTGAGCTTGGGAACATGTCTTGCCTATTATTAGAAAGTCTTTGATTTTGAAACTACCTTCAACTGATCTATAAATTGAGCACAGATCCTAGTGCTTGAAAAGGAAGAAATTTAGTAGAGAAATGCTGTTGGATTCTGAATTGAATGTTTGATTTGAGTGATATGTTTCTGGAGAGATGTTCATTGTGATGAGGCTAGGATGATGCTGGACTTGGTGACATAAAATCAATCGTTGGTTGTAACCTCCCCCTTCTATCCATTAATAAGGATTGTTGCTCATTTTCCCACATATGTATCTGTATAAGCTTCTATCTTTCATATTATGGATTCTTCGCTGATGTATATGTTTCATGTTTCATTGATTTAACTGATTAAGATAAATAGCCATATGTATATTGCAATCTCTTTGATATTTAGTGTTTATATTTGCATGAACTAGTATGGCGATCAAAGTTGGATTGGAAGCTACAACAGGAGTGACATAAGGAGAATAGGAAGTGCTTGGACCCCAAGTAGGTTTATCCATATTTCTGTGTGTCTATTTACTCTTAGAAAAAGTGTCTACAAAGTATTTGATCTATTGTTCTAATTGCATAGCACCACATTTAGGGAATGTGTTTTATCTGCAATCCATAATTATGCATAACAAATTGGAAACTCCATTGGGGATTTTATCTTCGTCCTTCATGTTTTTGCCTCTGCTTATCCACCCAATAGCATCTACTCTCAATTATTAGGCTTTTGAAACAAATAATTTCATTAGAAGTGTGTTTTAGTAGCTTGAATTTTGTTCTCTGTTGCGCCCAACGCACTGTTGGTCAAGACACAATGATTTGCATAGCACTATCTCCCACTTAGGGGTGCTTTGAAATGCACTGTCTCCCCTTACAGACCTCGTTTCCCCCTAAGCCAACCAAATTCCCTTTGAATTTGTCATTGCCATCACTTTTAGCCTTTTGTTTGCTATGTTTTCAACTGTCTGATGCCTCATAGAGACTAGTGAATTTACCTTAATCTTCCTCCTTTGAAAAGTAAGTTTGTTCGATGTCTCTCTAAGTGTTTTTCTTTATCAATGACAAATCAAATTCAAAGTATTTTATTTCTACATTATATCCATTTGTTTTCATACAGGAAATTGTCATTAAATTATTTGTTTCCTGTAGGAAAAATTGTAGTTTCATTCTTCATTTTTCCTAAAAGAGAAATTGTTGTTAAATTCATTGTTTCTCAAAGCAGAAAGCATTCATTTTTTTTTATTTGATGCATATAGTTTCCCTTTTGCATTTACATTAAGGGGACTAAAAATAAAAAGCTTCATTTTCATATAGTGGATTTTGTGTTTTGCATAGGAACAAATTAGGAAAACCGCATATTAGTTTGTGCTCTTTGTTGTTTGTTCTCAAAATTGATTACTCTTTCCCTTTAGTAGCTAAGATTTTCATTGAAAAAGATAAAATTGAAAATATTTCTTATCATTTTAGTTCTCATTTTAGGAATTTCCATCACATCATAGAAATGAACCTTGAAAGGAAAATTGATAAACAAGATAAACTTAAAGTTTACATCAATTTACCTAACAAAGCATTGGAACCATAACGATAACATTGAGAAGGTCTAGGCTAGAGACGTGTTCCAGAATTGTAAAACATAGTAGTTGTCGTTAATTTTCTGCGATACATTTCGAGTGTGATACCTCACTCCATGTACGTAAGTATATCATAGGTCTTCCACGTACCTTCGGGTATATCGGGTGCTGTTATAGTACGAAAAGTATAAAGGGGTGCTCTCATTGTGCAGTTTCACATCAGACATCGCTAATACGGACTTGGGCCTCCACGTACCTTTGGGTATATTTTAGAGGAAAAATTTAGGTTGCTATTAATCCATAGTGAACTGAGTCAACCACCTTGTAAATTTTGATACACCGAACACAACATTCGGGGAGATTTCCTGCCTCTCCTTCTTGGTTCGCCAGAAGGTATTTTGCAGTTCACAGTTTCTTGGTAAAAATTTTCCTAGCATTACCCTTTTATTTTTTTAATTTGTTTTTGGTCATAAAATAAACGAGTCATCGTGGAATAAGAAAATCCCTTTCCCCGTCATTCGCATAGACTTGCATTGAAACCACATTTACCACCGAGAGTCACTTCTAGTCGGTGAAGGGGACATCGCTCTAGTGAAACCAATACCATCAATACCTCTGGTGAAGCATCATCTTCCCATATACCAGAGTTGGTAATTTTTTCTACAAATCTTGGTTTGTCTACTATTGTCCATACAGAGTCCTCACAACTACCCTGGCAATGATCCATCCAATCAGCGAGACCATACCTCCTGAACCGGACGTTGTTCAACTTGAAGTTGATCTAGATCCTGTCTCTTTTTTGCCAGAGCATATACATCATGAAGTCAAATGACTGGAATTTGTTCTTGTATTGGTCGCCCCACAATGTATTGTAGCCATTGAGTCTCCAATATCACACAGTCAACCTCCTGAAATATACTTTGGTCTTGATGGTGAAATCCTTCAAACTGGTTTAATTTCGATTGAATAAATCCCACAAGATGAAACACCTTTAACTCCAACCCATTTTGGGGAGGATATTTACCTGTACGAGTCTTTTCCTCAATCACCTACCTCTTCTTTTGTTGATTATGTAACTATTCAAGTTCCTGTCGATTCAAAAGGGTATACACGTGGTCAAGTAACCATGCTTGAACCAACATCTTTAGTTGGACCATCTGTTCCGATTGTGTCATCACCTGCTCTCGCTACCTCGTCAATGTTCTCAACTTCACCAAAGTCATATTTACAAGGTGGCCCTTTGGTCCCACCAGGTTATAAACATTTATCTGGAATTTTCTCTGGTGCATCTTCAAACCCATGGACTTCACCAATTTCATCGTCTGGCATTCTAACTGGTAAACCTATAGTGATTACTAAATGGCTTGATCCTTTATATCCATCATTAGGGAAATATCAAGCTGGTTCATCTGGGTCTATTCCATCTAGTACCATCTCAATTGGACTCCCTACATTTGGAGAACAATATTTTCCATCTTATTATACTCCTCATGCTGGGGGACAACCTATGGTCACCCACTTTGACAATACTCCATCATTTTTTGGTCAACCTAATGTAGAAATGAATTTTTTTCAATGGCATCCCACTCTGTCTATCCAACCACAAATGGTTGTACACTCATATCAACTAGTTCAACCTTTTGCACCTACATCATTCCACTTGTTAATACATCTTTACCCTTGTTACAGACTCAAAATGTTTTACAACAACTGTTTCATGCAAGTTCTTCAACTCAATACCCTCAAGTATTGGGCCCTCAGACTCCAACTCCTTTAGCTAATTTACAATAACCTGTACCCAGAATCATTTATTCACAAGTTGGATTACCATATTATGTGTTGTGAAACTAGCTTATAAAATAGAAGAAAAAGATATATCAATGCCTTATAAATAAGCCACTTCGAGGGAGAAACCTCCAATACATTACATGAATGAACAATTCTTGGATGATACAAATGAAAAAACCTCCTTTCTATATATAGGAGTCCATGGGGCCACAATGTAATCCTAGTGGGGCCATAATGTAATCCTAGCCGACCTAACAATAACAATGTAAGGGCACAATAATAACAATATTGGGGTTAGAGGGGGCTACAATAATAACAATAAGGGGGCTACACTAATAACAATAAGGGGCTAAACTAGTAATATAGGGACCTAACATGCCCCTCTCCTTCAAAAAAGTGTTGTCCTCAACGCTTGAGTAGCTCTGGGTGCTTCTGTATAAAATTCTCATCCTCCCATTTAGAATCTTCAGTGGGTAAGTTCTTCCACTTGATGAGATACTCTGAAATTGATCGATTCCATAGTTGTCGAGTTCTTGTTTCCGTGACCGCTTCAGGTTCCAATATGATTTTTCCTTCCTCATCAAGTTCTGGCAATATTGTTTGAACTGGAAGATTTTCACCTATAACCTTCTTTAAGCATGAAACATGGAAAACTGGATGTACTCGTGAAGAAGCAGGAAGCTCCAATTTGTATGCCATAGTACCAATCTTTTGCAACACCTTGTAAGGACCATAGTACTTTGGCGATAATTTATTATCCTTCTTAGCTTGCTTGAGGGACATTTGTTTGTATGGTTGTAGCCGTAAAAATACCCAATCTCCTACATCAAAACTTCTCTCACTGCGATGTTGATATGCCTATTGTTTCATTCGATTTTGTGCCAAATTCAGGTTATCCTTTAAGAGTTGGAGAACTTCTTGCTGATGCTCGATGTGATCTTCCACTGCTTGAACCTTGGAATTTTCCCTTAAAGATGATGTGATGGATGGTGGATGATATCCATAAAGTGCCATAAATGGGGTCATTTTTGCTGCAGTATGGAAGGAAGTGTTATACCACCATTCAGCGAGAGGTAACCACTTGACCCATTGTGTTTGTTTATCAGATACAAAACAGCGAAGATATCCTTCCAAACATTTATTTACTATCTTAGTTTTATCATCAGATTGAGGATGATATGATGAGCTATGAGCTAATTGAGTACCCAAACAAGAAAATAACTCCGTCCAAAAATTTCCAGTAAAAATGGGATCTCTATCACTCACAATAACCTTTGGGTTTCCATGTAGCTTTTGAATTGTTTCCATAAATATAGTAGCAACTGTACTTGCTTTAAATGGATGAGATAATGAAAAAAAGTGTGCATACTTGGTAATTCTATCAACTACCAGCATGATGACACTCTTTCCTTCAGACTTAGGTAAACCTGTGATAAAATCCATTGAAATCTCCTCCCAAAGTTGACTTGGAATGGATAAAGGTTGTAGAATATCAGAGGTTTTAATTGTCTCAACTTTATTTTGCTGGCAAACCAAACATTCTGCCACAAAATTTTGAATATCAGATTTAAGGCCATCCCAAAAAAATTCTTTCTTCACCCTGTGGTAAGCTTTTAAAAATCATGAGTGTCCTCCTAAAGGAGAAGTGTGTAATTCCAAAAGAATATTTTGTTTTAGTTGGGAATTCTTACAATGATATAAGCGATCTTTGTACCATAAGGAATCATTTTTCCAAATAAATGTATTATATGTACTAGGATCTTGCTGCAACTTTTGAATGAGTGTCCACACTTCTTCGCCCCTCTTCCATTCGTCCCTTGCTTTGGTTATCCAATCTTTTTGGATAATAGAAATGGCACAAAGCAATGCTTCCACCTCTTCATTTTTTCTTGAGAGTGAATCTGCAACAACATTTATCTTCCCTTTTTTGTAGATTATTTCAAAGTCATAACCCAACATATTTGTGACCCATTTTTGTTGCTCTTCTGAAGATAGTATTTGTTCCAAAAAGTGTTTAAGACTATCATGATCAGTTTCTACCTTGAAGTGTCTTCCCATTAGGTAAAGTCGCCATTTATTTAGTGCATGTAGTATTGCTAAAATTTCCTTCTCATAAATAGCTTTCTGTAAATACTTTCCTTTGATTGGATGACTTTCAAAGTGTTTGTTCCAAAAAGTGTTTAAGACTATCATGATCAGTTTTTACCTTGAAGTGTATTTCCATTAGGTAATGTCACAATTTCTTTAGTGCATGTAGTATTTCCAACATTTCATTCTCATAAATAGCATTCTGTAAATACTTTCCTTTGATTGGAAAACTTTCAAAAGAAATGAGTCTTCCTTCTTGCATTAAAACAACACCAATTCCATTTCCCAAGGCATCACATTCCACAATAAAGGTTTTTGTGAAGTCTGGCGTACCTAAGACCGATGCTAGGCACATGTCCTCTTTATGAATGTAAGGCCTTAGTTTCTTAGGAGTCCGTAATCATCTTTCTTCAATAATGTTGTTAGAGTCTTTGCTATTCTCCCATAATTCTTAACAAAGTGGCAACCAATCTCTCTATTAAATAGAAACCCTACGCAACACTTTGCAGACATGCAACACTCACATTCAATAATATTTAATTTATTTAGTATAATTTACTTATCTCACAAGATATGCTCAAATATTCCACCTCTTGTACTCCAAAGAAACATTTGGATGATTTTGCATATAATTGTTTCTCCTGTAATAGTTTGATCACCCTTTCAACATGTTGAACATGATCTTCCAAGACCTGTTGTAGATTAGTATATCATCAAAGTATACTGGCACAAATTTTCTAAGGAAGTGTTTGAAAATGGAATTCATCAACCCTTGAAATGTAGAAGGTGCATTGGTAATGCCAAAAGGTATGGCCAAAAGTTCACAATGACCCTCATGAGTTCAAAATGTTGTTTTTGGAATATCTTGAGTCTTCATTCTAATTTGATGATATCCTGAATGATGATCCAACTTGGTAAAATAAATTTCTCGATGTAATTCATCCAATAATTCATCGATAACATGAATGGGAAATGTTATCTTTGTGAGTGAGCTTATTGAGCTCCCTACAATCCGGACACATGCACCATGATCCATCCTTCTTGTGCACCAATACTACTGGAACAGAGAAGGAACTTTGACTAGGTTGAATTATACCAGCCTCTAATATTTCTGTAATCATACGTTCAATTTCACTCTTTCGAACATAAGATATCTATAAGGCTTGATGTTTGGAGGAACACTTCCGAGAATCAAATGAATAGCATGATCATGATCACGAATAGGTGGGAGTCTTTTTGGAGTTTCAAAAACCTTGGAATGATTGTCCAAGAATTTTTGGAGATTTGCAAAAATAAATGATTTTGATGTTGGAACTTCTAGTGAGCATACTTGTGCAATTATGCCTCGTTATTCTTTCTTTAGAAGCTTTGTCATGACATTAGAGCTTATTATCTTTCCCGGCTTCCCTGAAATACCCCGTAATTCGACTCCTTTCCTTCTGAATTTTTTTTAAAGAAAATTTATTGAAAATTAAAAGCTACCATCCCCAAATATTGTAACCATTGTACTCCTAGTACAACATCAGCACCTCCCATTGGAATGGAAAGCATTGAAATATTCAATACATATTCCCCCATGGTTAGCTTGGTATTATGGCATTTTCCAGAGCAATTTATAGTCCCTCCATTTGCAACCATCACTTGACATTCTGGTGTTGGGTATAGGAAGAAATTCAATTCCTTGGCTACCTTACAATGAATAAAATTATGGATACTACCTGAATCAATCAACACTATTACCTTTTTCTTCTTGATATGTACTTCTATCTTGAGAGTTTGAGGAGTGGTAATTCTTGCTAATGCATTACACGATATGGTCGGACTCATTTCTTCTTCTTCTAGGGTTGGTTCTTGGTGTATATCCTCTTATTTTGAAGTTTCTTGTTCATTTTCTTCTTCCTCTTCACAATCTATGTAAAATAATTTCTTCTCAGCTCACTTATGACCTTTAGTGTATTTTCTATCACAACTGTAGCAAAGCCCTTTCGCTCTTTTTTCTTCCAATAGTTGTGGTGTCAACCTTGTAGGTTGTGGAAGTCTAGGAGTAGCAACACTTCCATATTTATATATGTGAGTGGTAGGCTTCCTTGTCGCCATAATTTTACATTCAATTTTATTGCCAACCTGAATGCCTTCTCCAATGAATCAGGTTCCCAAACACAGACTTCATGTTGGATGTTATCCTTTAAAGTCCCTATGAAGACATCAATCCTGTGTTCCTCTGGAATATCAGTTATCCTTATATTCAATTTTTGGAAGTCCTCAATGTGCTTCCCCACTGAACCCTTTTGTTTGAGATTTATCAATTGGATAAAGAAGGTGTTGCTCTTTGTATCCTCATAATGTGCTATCATTTCCTCTGTAAAAATTGACCAAGTGATAATTTTTTTACGGGAGCAAAGCCATCGATACCATACAAATGTATTTTGTTCTAAATGTAAAGTTGCAATGCATACCTTTTGTGTGTTTTGCCCATTATTGAGATCAAAATATTGCTCCATACGCAGTATCCATGTTACGGGATCCTTGCCATCAAACTTCCTCATATCCATCTTTGGAATATGGTGGTTCTTCCATCCAACATTAGAGTTTATGAAATCATGATTAAAATTTATTTTTTTCTCATCATGAGTTTCCTCTACTATATTTTCGCTATTAGGAAACATTTCTTGTATCAACTTTGCCAAACCTTCGGTGTCTACTTTTATGTTTTCCATTTTTTCATCGATATTAGCTTCCATGCCATCCATCTTAGCTTCCATGCCATCCATCTTAGCTTCCAAGCCCACTTCCATTCCTTCCATCTTAGCTTCCAAACCATTCATCTCAACTTCCACTCCTTTCTTCAAATCATCCATCTTAGTTTCCATGCATTTCTTCAAAACTTCCATTTCATTTTTTGTTTCTCTTTGCGATAGCAAAATTTGGTGCACTTGCTCTTGTAATTTTGATATCTCATGTTGTGTTTCTTTGTCTTCATGAGTCATAGTAGAGCCTTCTGAAGGCTTAATGGGTGTTGAATTATTTTTAGGTGCCATTTTAGAACCCAATGCTGATATCTATTCTTCAATATTCCCTTGGAATAAATTCCAACTAATTTTTTTCAAACGAGACTTATGTAATTCGAAAAAATTACACACCCTTTTCTTGCTTTTGAGGAGCGTGATATTGAAACTGAATTATCTCTATGATTTTGGATCTTCAATATTTGAAATTTGGTACTAAGGTAGCCCTCTAAATCCTCTTTAAAATGCCACAAGTCTGACATGATTTGGATTCTTGAAGGAAAATGTGTGCCCAATCTCCTACAATGACCTAATTATGGACTGGTTCAGTAGAGCGAATTTGTATGACTTGCCACGTGTCACTGATTCCTCCTTCAGCTTTGAAATTGATAGATATGAAACTACACTCCATGTGCTTGCATCCAATTTTTATAGAATTCCAATCCGATGCTCAAAGAGAGAGTTATGAATATTTTCCCACAATCACCTCTTTGAGATGAAATTCAGGAGCCTGACAAAGTCCTAACTTCCACAGACCATATCTCTGAAAATATTGCGAAACAAGATCTGAAATTTTGCAACAATGTTCCTCAGGAGTTCGGCTTCGTGGTCTAATTTTTTTTTATTCTGATCCTTCATAGAAAAACCGTTATAGCGAAAATTCTACGATGACCTGTTTAGGTTAAATTGAGGAGCCTGCAAAAAGACCTAACTTCTATAGATCATATCTCCAAAAATATTGCACACCAAGCTTTGAAATTTTGCGACAATGTTCATCAGTATTTTGGCTTCATACTCTAAAAATTTAAGCTTCTGAACCTTTGTAGAAAAAATGTTATAGCGAAAATGCCACGATGACTTGTTTGGAGCAGCGAAACCCTAGAATCCAAAGCTTTGATGCCAAATGTTGTAAAACCAGCTCCAAAAATAGAAGAAAAGATATATCAATGCCTTAGAAATAAGCCACTTCAAGTGGGAAACCTCCAATACTTTACATGAATGAACAATTCTTGGATGATACAAATGACAAAACCTCCTTTCTATATATAAGAGTCCATGGGGCCACAATGTAATCCCAGTGGGGCCATAATGTAATCCTAGCCGACCTAAAAATAACAATGTAAGGGCACAATAATAAAAATATTGGGGTTAGGGGGGCTAGAATAATAAAAACAAGGGGACTACACTAATAATAATAAAGGGCTAAACTAGCAAAATAGGGACCTAACATTATGGGATGCCACAACCACAACCAGGATATACCTATCCTCAACTGAATCCAAGTTATTATCATTTGGGTTATAACATTGGTGAACAAACCCCTTGGTAGCCTTAGGCGCAAATGCCTCAACTTTCATTTCAACAAGTATCATACCCTGGTTTTGGTCAGCAGAATCCTCAAGCGCTTGCTTATCAAAACAACCCCTATCTAGGTTACCAACAACAGATTCCTTATGCTGATGCTCAAAGGCCTATTTCCCAAGCAATTCCATCATACCCTAGCTATGCTCAAACTTACCTTAATCGACAGTTTCCCTTTGTTGCAACTTTAGAGTTACCAGATTTAAATCGGCTCATCAATGATCCAATCAACTATGCTCCTTGGTGGCCAGTGATACCCCATAAATTACCCTCGAATATTCCTAAGTTCAATGGAAACCCTGGGGAAGACCCTTCGACTCATGTTATGACTTATCATTTGTGGTGTTCATAAAACTCCCTGAATCATGACTCTTTTCGGCTACGTCTTTTCCAACATACGATCATTGGTGCGACTGCAAAATTGTACTTTGAGTTACCTAGAGCTTCTTTTGATAATTTCACTGCCCTAGATATTGTCTTTTTGACTCACTTCTAGTTACCCATATGATATGAAACTGGAACATAACTCTTGAATAATTTTAAATAGAGTAATGCTACTCACATTTCTGATCATATTCATGAGTGGCGTCGTCGTCATAGAATGGTTAAGACCTTTGTTCCTGATCAGCTCCTTGATTAGTGGTTCATTAAGTCCCTATTACCATCTATAACTGAGGATGTGGATAAGGGTGGCATCGTCACTGAAGAGTAGGATATTTCTTGTGCCCAGTATTTAGACTTGATTTATACTCAATCTAGCATGCTCTACGAAAAAATTCCTAACACTTCAAGATCTAATTTTACTGTTCCTCCTCCATCAAATGAATCTCATGCCAGAGATGGTATGATTGGTACTACAAGCACACATAATACTACTACATCTAATCATGCACCTTCTACCAAAATCAATGTTGTGTCATTTGACAAAAGAAAAAGTGACAAGCAACCCATAAGTAAGAAAAAAGGGAAATCAAACAAAAAGAAAACTTATAACTTGCAGGAAATATCATCTGATTAATCATTTGGAAATAGGAAACCTCATTATCCATGCATAATCTATAATGAGGAACACTTTGTTCAGGATTTTCCTCACCGTGCTGATGTAATATTCCCAATTAATCCTAAGCTAATGGGAATATTCATTTTTGTTTTATTTTTCTGTTTCAAGAATAAAAATGTAAAGGAGGTCCATAATACTCCTAAACAGTGAATTAATTAATGCCATATGTAAAAATGCTAAATCTTGGATGTTTAAACAAGCACCCTTAGGTGTCAAAGGGGCTAGATATTTTGACTGGGTCAACCATGACCAAATCTACAATGTTGTCTTGGAGGAGTGGCCATCAATGAGGCACATCGCAGTTTTAGATGGAGATGGCTTGCGTGAAAGAATCTATTTCATTGAAGGTGGTTTAGGGTTTTCAAGTTCTCAACTTATAAAATGAAGAGGATGGCAGCATGAGAAGGTTGTTGAATGATATTGGATTTTGATGTATTGTCTGTTTAGACATACAACTTTCTTTGGATGTTTAGCATAGATTGCAAATGTTGTTTAGCATTGGGTGTTCCTGATCAAGAATCACACCTCTTCCCATTGAGTAGCTCTTGGGAGAGTCTTGTTTTTCATATTCCACTATCTGGCTAAAGGTCTGGCTAAAGGCCAAGCTTCTTATTCCAACTACAACGCAGATCCTGTTGAGGGTTTGGTTGTCTTTGAAAACTGCAGCAAGTGGAGGCTAGATCTACTTAGATCTAGACCATTCTAGTGCTCCTTTTCAGTGGGGAAGGCTTCTATCCCACTGGAAAGAGAGTATTGGATCATTGAAGCACCATTTTCAGATCTTGGCATGTGGCCAATTATGTTTTAAACCCTACAACACGGTATTTCTTCCATAACTATGTTATTCCTGTAGGCGTTGTTGCAGGGTCTTTTGGCACATCTTTTGGAGGAGTGGTTTTCAAGTGTTGGGGATCTGCCCTTCACTTTTGAGATCCATTGAAGAGGATCATTTTATTGTACATATCGGATCAGATCTAAATATTTTTAAATATCTAAATATTTTTGTAGATTTGCAGATTTAGATCTTAGATCTACCTCTTGTACATGGTGTAATGTTGAAAACCCCAAGGGGATTTTGGAGAGGAGACTATCTAGTGTATGGATCTGTTATAGATCTAAATTTTCATGCACTGATTTTCTCTAGATCTAAAGTTTAATCAAAATCTGTTGCAACTCATTAAAATAATGTTGTCAATCCTTTTTCAGTCTTAATACATGGTTGCAACACCTCTTTTTGAGGTTTTTCTTCCATTGGTGACTTGTATTTCCATCTATTCTTCTTATGGGCCTCATTGTACATCTATTTTGCTACTGTAAATACATTTATAAGGCCTCCTTATTGGCCTCCTGATTTTTTTTAGATGATCAACATTATTTCTCTGCATACGTGTCTTGTATTGCTGCATTCCCCATTTGGGAATATTACAGTTGAAGTCTCAAAAATGTTTAAGACTTCACATGCATCAGTTGTGTTGGTAGGTTCATTTTTGAATTTATACACAAATTTAGTTGCTACGAATCCAACTTATAGTTCCCAAATGCTTATGCTATCTATCACAAATCCATCAACAAATATTTTTGTGTCAACGCGTAATAAAGATTACGGTAGTCAGGCCAGTGGTCAGCCTACTTCCTCAACCACGAATCCGTCTATGGAATCGGTACCACCACTTGATATTCCTGAATTGACAATCAAGCCACCAAAGGGAGTCATTCATAAATCGACATATAATCATCAAGAAATATCTGCTCAAAATTATAATATAGTTGAATATTTGGCTCAATCCCCTTCAGCTATGTCAGCTCTTAAGGTATTACGGAATTGTCCCTCCCAAAAACAGGGTTTATTATCAGCTATTGGTGGAATTTATTTGACTGATTCTAATCTTGTAGTCTTTGATCATACGGGCTATGTGCCGCAATTACCAGCAAAATTGGCATTCTCCATCCAAGTAAATGTTCTCAATCACCTTGTTCATCGTATTATTATTGATGAGGGAGAATCTACATGAATTATGTCTCTAAACTATTGGAAGTCACTTGGCTCGCTGCGCCTATCTGAATCATCAATGATGTTGAAGGCTTTTTACGGGCGTACATATAAGACTTATGGTATTATCAATAACTTGCATGTTTAACTAGGGGAAAAACAATGAATGTTGATGTTGAGGTCGTTGATGGACCCCTTGACTACAATATTTTACTATGAAAGCCATGGGTATATTCTATGACTGCAATCATTTCTACATATTTTAGAATGATCGTCTTTCCATATAAAGGTGCTATCACAGTCATCAATCAACTATCCTTCTTTGCCTCCACTTCACAGGTAACTGGAAGTGTTCCGTTCATTCACGCACCCCAACTCGCACTTTAGAACATTGGTGTAGGACTCTTAAAGGATTCCACTCTCATGGGAACCTTTGCAATACCGTCGCTTGTGACATCGGCAGAAATTGCAAGTATAGAGACTTGCTAAATGATCTCATCCACTCCATCTGGCTTAAGGAAGAGTAAGGGTGATTATGAAATTTCTACGTTTGATGAGTTTCTGCCACCCATCCCTATTGAGCTGGCATAGCAATCAATCTATCTGGCTTGGGTGGTGAATCCGAAATCATCATCGCCGATTTTTTGGGTTGATCATTCCTTATATTTTGGTAATCCATTTGATCCTTTTTCCTCAAATTTATTGACATATGAGAATATTTTGGAAACTTTGATGTCAGAAGGAGAAAAATGGGAAGATTATGTTCATCGTTCCCATCTTCCTGATTATGAAGAAAATAATCTTAGTGAACTATATCACCAATCAATCAAAAATTTATTTTTGAATTCTTTTCCTATTAATGCAATCGATTCCAAGAGAAATTTGTCAAATATTGAAAAAACCATTTCTATTGATATTTCAACCAAACTTGGCATTGTAGAAAATATTCATGTTGCCACATCTTGTTCTCCATCAAAAATTGAAACATATCACTCTCTCTTTCATGAATTTTGTGATGTATTTGCTTGGTCTTACGAGGAAATTCCATGCATAGATACTAGTATCGTTGAACACACTATTAATATGTATCCTAATGTCAAGATGGTATGTCAATGCCTTCGTCCTGTTCATTTGAAGAAGGCTGCTGCCATTAAAGTAGAATTTGAAAAAATTTTGCGTGCTTATTTCATTTTTTCCTGTTCCACTAACTGAGTGGGTTTACAACATCATTCCTGTCATGAAGAAACAAGGAACCATCAGAGTGTGCTTCAATTATCAGGATGTCAATCTTGCTAGTCCAGAAGACAACTATCGTACTCCCTTTATCGACTCGATTATTGACGATTGTGCTAGATGCGAAATATTTTCATTCATGGATGGATATTTCATTTACAATCAAATCAATATCCACCCAAAGGATCAATATAATACAACATTCATCCGTCCCTGGGGCACATTCGCTTATCAGAAACTATCATTTCATTTAAAGAACGTTGGGGCCACTTTTTAGAGAGCAATGCATTATGCTCTTAATGACATCAAGCACATTTTTCAACCCTATCTAGACGATTTACCGGCGCATTCATGAAATCAGACTATTCACCCGATGCATTTGAGAGCCATATTTTTACACTGTTGACACTACAAAATACACCTCAATCCTCATAAATGTGTATTTTGTGTTGGTTGTTGGGGTCCTGTGATTTGGCTCATTGGAAAACCAAATGACAAGGAAACATATAAACCAAGCTTTAGAGTTCTAGGATCTAGTCCTCCTAGTCTTAGAGAGGGATCTCTCACTTGTTTGCAAATATATGACTTGTTTTCTTGTAAAAGGTTGATTTTAGGCTAGTTATTAAGTGCAAGTTTGTTTGATTATTTGGTGGGACATGATGATCTAGGCAACATAGATAGGAAAGGAAAATCTCTAACTCATTAGGAAATGGATTCAAGTAGAAGTTTGTAACAAGTTTGTAAATGAATCAGGGATATCAAAGGGAAAATCTAACTTGGCTATTTGATCTACAAAGTATTTCAGGTGAAGTGAAATGAACATTAAAGGTTTAGAATGAAAATTAAAACTAAGTTAAATTAAGAATCCTTAATTATATGTACTTCTGAACAAAGGGACTTTAAAAAATTATTTAAACATGAAGAGGCATTCCATAGACAGGGCTAACCATAAATTCTAGAAATAACACTTTAGTAAATAATAATTCCAAGAAAAACTTTTCAAATAAAATCTAGGAGTCGAGGAACGCTCTATTTCATCAAAATATTTTACCTTCAAGGATAAGAAAACATTCAAGATTCACAAATAACTGCAGTCATAGAAGAGGGAACTCCTAGACATATTTGATTACAACTATAAAGACCTTCAAAACAGTTATTTGAGCAAGTACAAAGGACATGATCAAAATATACCTCTTTGGAAAACTTTGGACAATGGTACTATTAGGTCTCTGTAGTTTGAAAGATTGGCAAATACAAACGCTGTAGAGCCTACATATGAACCACTTTGGGATTCTAGGATCTAGCCCTCCTGAATCCAGAGAGGGATCTCTCTATATGTGTGTAAAGATGTGATATTTATAGTTTTTGAATGTGATTTTAGGCTAGTTATGAAGAACAAGGTTTGTGTTTGTTTGGTTGGGTGTGATATTTAATTGAGTGGAAAATCCTGAAAATGAAATGGTTTCAAAGGGGTGAAGGTGTGAATAATCAAAACAAGTTTCAGCTGATAGGATAGGTATTAAAGAACACTTAATCCATTGGGCTATGGAGTCACAAAAGGTTTTAATTGTACAACATTTTTCAAGAGTGGTCCATGGGGTAAGTCATCTATAACGAAGGATCTTTTAGATTAAATGATGGAATGGAACATTAAAAGTGTTGTGAAAGTGGAAAAAGCCAATAATTTCAACAAGGATTTATCAACTTTCCAAACAAGAAAAGCCTTTTAAGTAACTGTTTGAAGTAAACCAAAGGATAGGGCTAACCATAGACTTATTTGGAAAAACTTGTATTAAAGCTAACTTATCACATAAACAATCCAGTAATCCACATGACTACTTTCAAAAAGGATGAAAAAATATAAGAAAACAAAGTGTAGCTTAAGATAAAGTAAGATATCATTAAAATCTAGGCTTGCTTTCAACATACTCTTAGGGAAACTTTCAAACAACCTTTGGAGAAAGAACTAGAAGACAGGGAAAACCATAAAATTTTCTAGTTTAACTCTACTTAGCATGTAATGAAAATATCGTTCAAGAACAATGTTTAAAGTTTAGACAGTAAGACATGGGCTCACAAACATTCCTTTACTGTTTGGACTGTATTAAATCATTCTTAAATACACAAAGGAGGAAAAAATAAAGATAAAGCTTATCAGTGAGAGTAGGGTACTTTTAAGAGTAAATCCTAGCTCTATATTTGTTGTTGTTTATAAGAGAAAAATGGACAATTTTATGGAAAACATTAGAAGGAAAACAAGTACAATGAGAGGCACATCACCAATGGTATAGACCAAGATCCCATGAATCAGCTTGTATATTGATGTCAATCCAGTTACATACTTCAAGTCCAATGTTTCAGTAAAGCAAAAACTTCTCTTCTCAGCCTAATTTCTTTGATTACAAACAGAGCTTCAACAGTCTCTGAGAACTATTTACATGAAGAAAGTTTCGAGCAATAAGTATTACATCAAATTCCAACCACGAAAAATGTGCTCCTCAAGGAGATTTATACGAAAAAGAGGAGGTGGAATAAAGGAAGAGTCTCTAGGTTCAATTAATACAAGTTAATGCTTCTCTGCCTTTGAGGGGCTCAATAGAGAATATTTCTAATATTTTCCATGTATTAATTGGTTTTCATTTATTTTTTAGCTACTTGGTAGATTTCGTTGAATTTAAAACTCTTTCAGATAGGCTGGAAATAACTTTGAATGTCTTTAAGCAAATATCTTCTAACTGGGCAATAACTATGCCTTCATTTGATTTAGTAAGGCTGCAGGTGGCACTTTGGTAGCTGAAGAGGACATTTTGGCCTTTGATGTGGTAGTGGAGGACTCTTTATTGATATCTTTCTCTGTTTAATCTTAAAACACTTTAATATGTTCTTGAGCTGTGTTTAGGCTTAATTAAGTCTTGATATTTGTTTTCAGGTCTTTGTTCTTTAACACTGTCTTTAACTCTTCGATCTGTGGATTAAAAACCCTGATCTTTAAACTTTGGCTTTAATACCTTTATCATTGATTTTTTTTTCTGATACACTTTGTTGCTCTGTTTCAGTGGCACAGGTGGCTTTCTGTCAGTTGGAGGGTTTCATCTAATGATCAAGGATCGCGATCCATTGATGTAATTGAGAGCTCGAAACCCTATTGGTTCCTTTTCTCCATTGGCTTAAGTCACATAATCATCACTCCGAGACTTATTTGTCACTTGTCTTTGACTATGTAAAAAACACATATCACACATCACCTAACCCTAAGAAACACAAAAAATCATTAAGAAACCCTAGAGGATTAGTATAATTGCATTACAGAGGTTTAATGGAGGCGATGGAGTGCTTGAGGATAGATGAAATGTAGCAAAAGAGGGATCAAAACCTGACAGAATAGCTAACCAGGAAAATTTTTGAATTATGGCATGAATTTGAGGTTAAGTGGTTTCAGAAAGCCATTAATATTTTTCGCGTAGCGTTTGGGGGGGAGGAGGTATTCACTTTTGGAACGTGATTCCATACAGCTTCTGACACGTGGAAAATGGAAACCACCTATTTCGCGTAGAGGTAGTGCACTGCGAAGCGAGGAAAAAAATTATGCGAAATCGTGTTTGAGCCGTCGAATTGGAGGCTCCAGATCTAATGGCGTGGATAGAACGCGATGGGCAGAAAGATGTGAGGTAATAAATTTTAAGCGGGGTCCATGGTGACATGTAGTTTTGTCACGTAGCAGATCAATGGTGAAATTAGGTTAAGTCCTGATCGTTGGATCTCCGCAATGAACGGTCAAGATTTAAAAAGGGGCGGGTTCATTTGAACGGAGAGAAAGGTAAGGCATGCATAAGGGCACAAGAATGGAGCCTGTTTAAAATCGAAATGTTGGGGAAACTAAAATGTAAGGAAATAAGGGTTCAGAAGAAGGTTTTTAGGCCTTTAGCGCCTGATTGTGGGGCTTAGGCCATATGAGGTGGAGGGTTGAAAAATATAAGCCCTTGGGGGCTTAACTCTTTATAATGCAGAAGACTATTTATTAGGCCTAAAACAAAGATTTTAAGGCCAAAAGAGGGTCCCGATAAATGAAAGAAAGGAATTTAAAACCAAATAAAGGGGAGATATAAGGTTTTAAAAGGGTTTTGATGCTTTTGGAGGTTAAAATGAAGGTTAAATGGAGGCATTTTATGAAGTGAATAAGGATGAAAATGGGATTGTTTATGAGTAAGAGGAGGAGTGAAATGATGAAAAAAAGGAGCTCTTAAGCAGTTTTCTTTGGTAAACAACAGATACTTTAGGACTAATAGTGAAACAGTAGTGAAGAGTAACTCAAAAGGTAAAGATCATCATAAGACTTCAAGAACTTACAATTTGGATGTGAAATTTTTTCTTGAAGGCCAAAAAGATTTAGCCACCATTTGGTATGAAATTTTTTTATAGGTGGCTAATAGTGGCTCCACATGGGGATGGCATCTTCTTGAAGATGTCAAGAACTTCAGATAATTTTCTTTGGAAGCTGACTAGTGCCTTGCACTTGATAATCTCTTTTATCAACTGCTAACAAAGATGATTAGAACTTGATATATCAGTAGAAAAATATTTCCCAAACATCTACCTACACAACCTACTTTCTAACAAACTAGTCTAAGTCTACTCTTATTGCTCCATGAACTCAGTTTAAAAAGTTGAGTTCATAAATTCGCTACCTAACTACTATCTGTTAGGATTAGCCTATCTGACAGATCTTTATTCTCTATTTTCTAAAACAGAAATTTAAAAATAGCCAAGCCAGGATTAAGCAGTATGACTTGCTATGGTATATGGCATAAAAACAAGTTGCACATAAACTAAAATTTGCAAAAAAATTAAAGAAAAACAGTGAAGGCTTAAGATCTGATAATCAAAAATAACCTTCATTATTCTACAGTTCTAGTTTTGGTCTTGTTTGAGCTATTTCCTCTTTCTTTTCTAGTTCATGTTTTGAGTTTTTAAGAACCAGTCCTTTATCAATCTCATAGGTTCAAGATTTGAGCTTTTTTGAACCTTCATTTTTCTATCCTAATCTACCTTACTAATAAGCCAAGATTGTGTTGTTTGGCTGATCTAATTCACTAACCTATCAACGGTAAATTGACAAAGCTAATTATTCATGATTAGGCTGTATGACTAACTAGAAATGTGTTTTTAGGAGTGTCATTTGAGCTTGCACACTTTCAGACTTTGTCTCTCTTTTTTGGTATGGGGCTATACCTTTCTTGTTTTCATTTGCCCTCTTTTCTCTTTTATATTGTTTTTGTATTTTTATTTTTCTAACTTTGAATGCAAGTGGTGTTAGACTCCTATACCACAATAGGTTTCATTTTTCATGATTGTCTCGATTGAACTATGCAATATGATCAAACAATTTTCTTAGGCAAAGGTACCCTATATTTTTGAAAACCAAAAATCCAAAAATTTTAAAAAAATGTAAAGAGGGTATACCCTAAAAGAAAAATCAAAGGGTGAAAAGAATAAAATGGTCAAAAAAGTAAAAGAAAATGAACCCCATCAAAAAGAAAGGCTAAGGAAAGTGTGCAAGTCTAAATGCCACTACTTTTTGCTCTGATGTAATAAACAAAATTATGTGCAGTTTGTCAAACTTTTGCCACAATTTATGAAGAGTCAAACTGTTTAAACTTGATTCATTCATTTTTCAATTTCATGTTGTAGATTAGAGAATAAATATCTGGCCAAACAGTTTAATCTTGGTAGATAAGTAGATAGGTAGAGTTAATAAAAGGAGCTTAACAATTTAATCTGAGCCCTTGGATGTAATAAGTGTAGACTTAGATAGGTTTGCCATGTAAAAGAAAAAGAAGATTGGTAAGGGTTTGCCAGTCTAAGTGCACCCTAATAAATGAGAGAAAATGGTAGGGTAAAGTAAGTAGGGTAGGTAGATGTTGTTGCAGAATTACATGTGATGAATGATGGTTTTGAATGTGTTCAATTTTACTTTCATCACAAGTACAAAGGCAGATACTACATTGGAAAAATTCACAGCAAAGCAAAGTCAAGATTATTAACTTCCCCTTCATTTTCCCCTAAAGGTTTCACTAATTTCCCCTAAGTGCTAAGGTATTTGAAGATTAGAGGGGCTCAAGGCATTTCCTTGACTTTTGGAGGGACCAGACCCTCGACCCAATAATTTAAAAGACCTAAGTACTTGAAATCATCCACTATCACATTCATTCAACCCTCAAAATCACTTTTTATTCTAAGTTTAAGTGATGAAATGATTATAATGCTATTTGCTTGTAAATCTTCACTTCCTTGGTTATATTTAAGTGTTTTGAGTTTACATTTTCCCTAGGTCATATTAACTCTAATTTATGTATTAACTCCCATAAAAATCACCTTTTCCTATTATATATAAATCCTTTGTAATAATACCCCCAAAACTCTTATATTACACTTTTTAGCCAAAGTATTTAACCCTAATACATTCAAATAAAAACCCACCTTATATGCCCTTTGGCTAAAAAATAACATTATTTTTATTCCCGCCCCTATGGTAAGAAAGTCATATTGATTTAATTACCATATATTAAAAAATATATAAAAAAAGGTTTAAACATATGAAAATATGTTTGAAATAAAAATAAATCCAAAGTTTAATCGAAATCAAACTTTGAAATAATTCGTCCACGCGCCATTTTCCATTTCCCGACTATTTTTTCATACGAGATTAATTAATCCTTAAGATTAATTAATAACCAAACCCACCAATCAATCGCTTCCCGAAATGATTAATTTATATTAAATCATGTCGGTCCCGCACATTAAATATCCGTCAACTCCATATCTCGTCAACCATTGGATTGATCCGCCCAAGATCGACGACTCCCATTGATTCCACTAGCCATCCCCTGTACGAGCGTTAATGCATGAAATCAAAATGGTTTTCAAATAGTACTAAGGTTATGTGTCAAACCCGTTAGACGCCTTCACACGACTCCCTACCTATACCTACTGCTCAAGATAATCGGTGCGGAATAAAACCGCTACCCCTCCACTATTCCCCATGACTCATCCTTCCCGTACACAACATCATCCAATAAAATAATAAAAAATTCCGCCACCCATTGACTTTGTGAATAAAACAAAATAAGCCCGCGTTTTTCATTTTTTCATTCGCAGAGAATGACTTCACTTCCATGCACAGTAATTCAAAACTTTCATAACTGAAGACCGCCAACCTTTGCCTCGTCTAATAAATTGCAGTCAAGCATCCAAGAAATCATTCACCTTAACCAGTACCTGTTCAAATCACTGTTCATTCAAAGCTTACCCGCCAATATCAACCGTTTACCTGTTTAAACACAAACACCCTGGTGTTGCTCATTTTCACCTGATTGTGCAGTAAAACCCTTTGTAACCCAGTTGCACCACTTGAAGCCTCTATTAACCGATTCGAGCATGATTTACCTCCCAAAAACCATTCTAGATTCACTCCACAGACCTCTCAAAATCAAATGAAACATTTTTTACCTCCCCTACAAACCAATGCTTAACGATTGTTTTGTTTTATTGTGTGATCTGGGAGATCAACATCCTCGATAAAATCAGCCTTAATACTAGTCATAAGACTTGTTTTTACTCCAAGAGTGTTATCAAATCTATTCAAACAAACATGGAAGATAAAACATACAGTTGAAAGACAAGCAAAGGAAACATGATATTAAACTATTTACTATTGAAACAGATAGTAAAAACCTAAATTACACATTGAAGGTAAAAGGACACAAAGAAAGAAAAAGGACACAGAAAGGAACATAAGGAGTATCAATGGTTAAAGTGTATCAGGTAAAAGTCAGAGTGAAAGGTCAAAACAAAGCTACAGAGAAGTCAAAGGTAAACAGTAAAAGTAAACACAGAGGTAGTAAAATGTTAAAAATAGATGAAAATACTTTCACCAACAATGAAGTTTATCAAAAGTGAAAGTAAAACAGTTAAAAGAACAAAAAGGTGAAAAGATGAAAACATAACAAGAAGGAACATTTTTGCAGAAATTGCAATGGTTTAGTCATTGTTTTGCAGAAACTATTAGATCAACTAAGTTTAATTTTGAAAAACTGAAGGAATATGTTCTAAGAGGACCATATACAAAAACCTCTCTTACTTTTCCAACAGCTATTATGGTTTTGGAAATATTAAACAATGTTGGAAATCACTTTTTGTAGAAAATTCCAGTTAAGTCATCATATTCCAGAGACAATTGTGGCAAATCATAAATGCATCTTACAAAATGGAAGGAGGTTTTTTTTCCTAAGAGACCCATATACAAAAACCTATCTCACGGTTTGTACAATGATTTCAGAATGAGAGATACATGCACATCGTTACAGACTATTTTTCAGACTCTGTAAAAATATGTTTTACACATCTTTTTGCAGAGCCTATTGTGCACAGCTGGAGAGGAATTTTAGGAAATTGAAAGAGGTTTATCTCACCAAAATATTTATATACAATAAACATTTTCACTTTTTACATATATTGTACGTATTGAGAAATACAAAGATATCATTGGACCCCAAGTTTGCAGAATTGTTGGAGCAGAATGCACAAAAAAAGGAAGCAGTTAGTGACTTGGATGCCTCATCATCAACTAAGAGTTGGATCAAAATTCGGAATTTTCATCATCTATTAATTTATCCATAAAAATAGTGAGTGCCAATAGATGCATTAGTTTATGCATGGCACTTGCTCTATTTGCAAAATAGTTGGAGAGATTTGTGAACCAATTTTGATATTTTTTCAAGATATTTTAGTTTAGAATTTGTAAATATTTCACTCTCAAAGCATTTGTGATTCTACTACTTGACATTGATGTTTTTGGAATAAAAAAGTGTTTTGGAGAAATTTATTTTGTATCATTGATTTATCAAACTTTAAAGCTCCATGGCTCATCATGATTCATGTCTAACTGTCTATTAAGTCTTTCTATCCTATGTTTTAAGTTTTATATCTATTTATAATATTATTGTGTCCATTTCTAAATAATTGACATAAAAGAATAAATCAGAATTTACTTAAGTGTACTCTGATTTCAATTGTGATTATTCTAAATGTTTTCTTCTAAATTAGTTATAAGCAACGAATTCTTAATTGCTCTTGCTTCGCTAATTTAAACATTGTGGTTACTATAGTAAATAATTCTTCACTGCTCTTTATTTGTAATCATTTCATTTCTTTCTTTTGAACATGCTAAAAGATTCTTAACTGCCTTTCATCCCTTCAAACCCATTCCATCCACTTTAAATTCTAAAAATTGTTCTCTGTTTGGCTATCTTGCCGTGCAAAGCCATCTTGTGTGTAGAATAGTAATCCAGTAAAGCCATCCTTTGACTCCATAGCCCAATGGCCTGAAAATATTCAACCTTGCCCTTAGTTGGCGAATTCCACCATTTCCAAACAAATTTCTTGGACTTATAACTAGCCTAAAACTTTCTAAGAACAAAGATAAATCATAAAGAGAGAGCCCCTCTCTAGATGCGATTGACTGATTCCCATCTCAAGGTTGGTTTGTATAATGCAGGCCTTTTCCACAACTTCAAGGAAAACCGGAGTGATAACACAAGGATGGGATATGATATTCACAATGAGAAAAATAAAAATCTTCTCTAAATCCAGCACAAATTATGAAAAAATGTTTGAGCATCCTACTATTATGGTTTTGGAAATATTAAACAAAGTTGGAAAGCACTTTTTGCAGAAAATTACAGTCAAGTCATCATTTTGCAGAGAATATTGTGGCCAATTAGAAATACATTTTACAAAACTGAAGGAGGCTTTTGTTCCTAAGAGACCCATCTACAAAAACCTATCTCAGTTTTTGCACAGTGGTTTTATAATGAGAGATACATGCGCATCTTTACAGGCCATTTTTCAGACTCTGTAAAACTCTGTTTTACACATATTTTTTACAGAGACTATTATGCATAGCTGGAGAGGAATTTTGGGAAACTGAAAGAGGTTTATCTCACCAACATATTTATCTACAATAACCTCTTTCACGTTTTACATATCTATTACGAATTGATAAATACAAAGATATCATTGGACCCCAAGTTTGCAGAATTGTTGGAGCAGATTGCACAAAGAAAGGAAGCAGTTAGTGACTTGGATGCCTCATCATCAACTAAGAGTTGGATAAAATTCGAATTCTCCTCTTTGTCATCACCTATCCATAAAATATATTCCAAATATACATTATTTTGAGGTCTCATTTATAAGTCTCATGGAGGAAATAGTTTGAGAGATTTAGAACCAATTTTGATGTTTTTTCAAGATATTTTAGTTTAGACTGGTATGCAACACTTCCACTCTTAGTCATTTATGGATTCTACTACTTTGTAGTGACATTGATGTTTTTGAAATACCAAAAGTGCTTTGGATAACTTTCTTTGTGGCTTGCTGGATGATGATTTGAAGCTCAAGACTTTTTGCAGGATTCATGCGTCGAACTGCAGTTCAATAAGTTTTTCTATCCTATGTTTTAAGTTTTATATCTGTTTATAATATCATTGTGTCCATTTCTGAATAATTGACATAAAAGAATAAATCAGAATTTACTTAATTGTACTCTGATTTCAGATGTGATTATTCTTAATGTTTTCTTCTAAATTGGTTATAAGCAACGAATTCTTAATTGCTCTTGCTTCGCTAATTTAAACATTTTGGTTACTATAGTAAAGAATTCTTCACTGCTCTTTATTTGTAATCATTTCATTTCTTTATTTTGAACATGTTGAAAGATTCTTAACTGCCTTTCATCCCTTCAAACCCATTCCATCCACTTTAAATTCTAAAAATTGTTCTCTATTTGGCTATCTTGCCCTACAAAGCCATCTTGTGTGTAGAATAGAAATCCAGTAAAGCCATCCTTTGACTCCATAGCCCAATGGCCTGAAAATATTCAACCTTGCCCTTAGTTGGCGAATTCCACCGTTTTCAAACAAACTCTTGGATTTATAACTAGCCTAAAAATTTCTAAGAACAAAGATAAATTATAAAGAGAGAGCCCTCTCTGGATGCAGATTGGCTAGATTCTGCATCTGAAGGTTGGTTTGTGGTTACCTCGGGTATACTTTCCTTTTCTTACAACTTCAAGGAAAACCTGAGTGATAACATAGTGGCGACCATACTGGGGAGCCTGAATCATTTTTATTGTTAATATTGTTCACTTATAAGCTATAGACAGAGTCTGAAGATCAGCCAGGTAGCCTTTGAAATTGCTTTTGCTCTGCAACTGCAAAAGTAAATAAATGCTGCTTCAGTCTATCTCTGATTTAGCTTATATACTGAACCTTAGTTTCAAAATGTTTAATCAGACTCTCTAGTTCAATAAATCTTTGAGAAAATTTTAATTAAAAATCTTAAATTTCTTAAAGAAATCATAGAAGTTGTTTTGAAAATTCATAAAAAAATAAAATAATCATAAAATATTCAAAATTTGGTTTCTTGAAGAACTAACTTTTTCTTCAGAATTGTTTTATAGGTTTAGATCTGATCTATGATGGTGGACAGGGATCAGACACACAAAGGTTAAAATCATCCACCTGGTGACTCCAAATCCATTTCACAATCAAGACTCCACTGGAGGAATGAACCTGGAAGAACAATATGGAAAGATCAGGCTTTCAACTTGGATCTTAATCCAAGACATTATGTTCTTTCACGTTAAGAACGGTTTTCAATATGTATTGTATTTTATATAAGGATCTAACTTGGTTTTACAGATATCGTGGCCTTTCATTATGGTTGATTTTCAAGATGATCCAAGAATAAAACGAAGATATGCTCCCATGAGCAGAGATCACATACCTGGATTTCCACACAAACTACCGAAGGTAAATTGGGGTGAAAATCTGCCCATGTTTCAAGATGAGAATATTGATGATCCCTTACTACATCTCATTAAATTTCATATACACTCATCAAGATTGAAAGGTGATTGGCATGAGGATTGCCTCATGAAGATATTCATGGGAACCTTAGAAGGAAAAGCAAGGGAATGGTATGAAGCTCTCAAACCCGCAAGTTTGTTTTCTCTAAAAGATTTTCATAAGGTATTTTATGAGCATTACAAAGAAGATTTTCCATCTTTATCATTAGCTGAAAATTGTTGTGATCAAGCTGAAGATATTATACATTACCTTAAAAATATTGATGAAGATTTTGGAAATTGGTTTCCTGAAGATTTATTAGAAAAAGTCCAAAAATTTCATTCTCAAGTTAAATTTCATAATAATCAAGAGGAGTTAAACAAAGATGAAATAAATCAGGAGATAAATCAAGATCCACAAAACCCCTCTATATTAACAAATGATGTTTCATTTAATGTTTTGAATGGAGTTAAAGAAAATAATCAACCTCATGATCAATTTTTAGATAAGAGAAAAAACAATTGTTATTCAAATCTAAGAATTCAGAGATTTCCACCCCCCCTTACCGAAGAAGAAATGAATTTTATTCTAAACATGCAACCATCCTCAAAATATTTACATAATGAAGAAATTGTTTCTACTTCTTCTAATGTTGATGAATGTACAAAAGTTTTTATCCATGAAGGGACAGAAGAACAAGTTGATGCTCATGTTATTCTACCTTCCCAAAAAGGCCCATTGCTTGATATCACGCCTATTGAACAAAACAATGATTTTCAAACAGAATGCAACCAATCTAATCAAGATATATTGGGATTGTTGGAAGAGAAATATGCTGATCCAATGTTTATAATTGATGACATTCCTTATTCTAAAGATTTGCCTAAATATGATCAGTATGATGATAATTATGATAATTTCACAAAACAATCACTAGCTATTTTGAGGGATGAGATATTAGAACTTCAGCTTGATGAGGATTTTCTAAGAGCTTTCTTTCTTCTCTTGAAATCAAGAAAATGTTCTCCTCAAGTTAAAAAATGGCTTCTTGATATAATTTCTGAAAATTATAAAAATGAAATCAAACTTTTGCATTCTCAAATTTAGTCATACAATTTCCGAAATCCTAAAGAATTCTTTGAAAATCTTCCTTCTCCAAAGCAAGAGGGAATTGTACTATCTTTTGACTTGCATATTGAAGATGATTATTCTTTCAAACACAAGACTGAAGAAATAAGTTCATGGTCTAATATTCATAATTCAATTGAACAATTAGTCATTGAAGGCCTAGAAGTAAATAACATACATCATGTTTTTAATGATCCTATAGCAAATTATATGGAGAATCTTTTGAGCTCAAATTTGCAAACATGTTTTCTCTATAAGGATCAAATACATCAAAAGTGGCCTTTACACATCATATCATTTATTATAAAGGCACATGATCATAACATACTTCCAATTTTGATCATAAGCAATCAAGTTATCCATTTATTTTTACAGCTACTTGATTGGCTTCATTGGCATTTTTGTATTACCTGATTCAATAAGACTTTTAGTAGATTAGAGTAGGTAAATGAGTGCTAATAAGCTCAAAATTTTGAGCATTTTTTTAGTTGTCAATTTTCAGCTAGTTTTTCATTAAGTTGGTTTGAAAATTTTTGTGTGTTGTTTTAAGTTTCAAATCAGGTTTCAGGTTGCAGAAAAAGGACTATATTCAATTAAAGATTTTCAACCACAACAAATGCATGTTTGGGATTGGAACAATGCAGAAGATTTCCAACTAGGAAACAAAGTTTTAAGTTTTGAATGGATAGTAACTTACTGGAGTTGAAGCCCGAGGAGAAGGCCCTAAGCTTCAGAAGTTGCACTATCATATATACAATAAAGCTACCAGAAGAAGGAGATTACATGGTTCAGTTTGAAGACATTTTGAGGCATCTGACCTGCTGTTCTTGACTTTTCACAAGGAAAATCCATCCCCAAGTGGAGCCAGTGTTAGACTCCTATACCAATAGGTGTCATTTTTCATGATTGTCTTGATTGAACTATGCAATATGATCAAACCTTTTTCTTGTGCAAAGGTGTTCCATATTTTTGAAAAACCAAAAAATCAAAAAAATTTAAAAAATGTAAAGAGGGTATACCCTAAAAGAAAAATCAAAGGGTAAGAAAAATAAAATGGTCAAAAAAGTGAAAGAAATGAACCCCATAAAAAAGAAAGGCCAAGGAAAGTGTGCAAGTCTAAGTGCCACTACTTTTTACTCTGATGTAATAAACAAAATTGTGTGCAACTTGTCAAACTTTGCCACAATTTAGGAAGAGTCAAACTGTTTAAACTTGACTCATTCATTTTTCAATTTCATGTTGTAGAATAGAGAATAAATATCTGACCAAACAGTTTAATCTTGGTAGATAAGTAGATAGGTAGAGTTAATAAAAGGTGCTCAACAGTTTAATCTGAGCCCTTGGATGTAATAAGTGTAGACTTAGATAGGTTTGCCATGTAAAAGAAAAAGAAGATTGATAAGGGTTTGCCAGTCTAAGTGCACCCTAATAAAGAAGAAAAATGGTAGAGTAAAGTAGGTAGGGTAGGTAGATGTTGTTGCAGAATTACATGTGATGAATGATGGTTCTAAATGTGTTCAATTTTACTTTCATCACAAGTGCAAAGGCAGATACTACATTGGAAAAAGTTCACAGCAAAGCAAAGTCAAGATTATTAACTTCCCCTTCATTTTTCCCTAAAGATTTCACTAATTTCCCCTAAGTGCTAAGGTATTTGAAAATTAGAGGGGCTCAAGGCATTTCCTTGACTTTTGGAGGGACCGGACCCTCGGCCCAATAATTGAAAAGACCTAAGTACTTGAAATCATCCACTATCACATTCATTCAACCCTCAAAGTCACTTTTTATTCTAAGTTTAAGTGATGAAATGATTATAATGCTATTTGCTTGTAAATCTTCACTTCCTTGGTTATATTTAAGTGTTTTGAGTTTACATTGTCCCTAGGTCATATTAACTCTAATTTATGTATTAACTCCCATAAAAATCACCTTTTCCTATTATATATAAATCCTTTGTACTAATACTCCCAAAACCCTTATATTACACTTTTTAGCCAAAGTATTTAACCCTCATACATTCAAATAAAAACCCACCTTATATGCCCTTTGGCTAAAAAATAACATTATTTTTATTCCCCGCTCTTATGGTAAAAAAAAGTCATATTGATTTTACCACCATATATTAAAATATATGAAAAAGGTTTTAAACATATGAAAATATGTTTGAAATAATAAATCCAAAGTTTAATCAAATCAAACTTGAAATAATTTGTCCACGCGCCATTTTCACTTCGAATTATTTATGGGATTAATTTAATCCAAAGATTTTAATTAATAACCAAACTCCTCCAATCAATCTTATATAGGTGGATTAACGATATTAAATCAAGTCGGTCCCAATAAATATCTCACAACTCCATATCTCGTCAACCGGACCGATCCGCCCAAGATCGAGGTTTTTAGTAGTTCTACTGACTCCGCTAGCCATCCCCTGTACGAGCGTTAACGCGCGAAATCAAAATGGTTTTCAAATAGTACCTTGGCTACGTGTCAAACGTTGTATCGCTTCGCTGCCTCTCCGTCCGATACCGCCTTTCCGCATAAGTGGTGCGGAATATACCGCTTACTGCCTCGTTGTTCCTCGTGACTCATCTCCCGTACATGCTGACATCATCCCATAAATTAATAAAAAATTCCACCACCCATTGACTTTGTGAATAAAACAAAATAAGCCCGCGTTTCTCAATTTTTCATTCACAGAGAACAACTACACCTCCATGCACAGAAATTCAAATCTTCACTGCTGAAGTCCATAAACCTTTGTCTCATCAAAGAAAGTTGCAGTCAAGCTTCCCAGAAGCTCGTCTGCCATAACCAGTACCCGTTCAAATCACTGTTCATTCAAAGCTTACCTGCCAATATCAATCGTTTACCCGTTTAAACACAAACACCCTAGTGTTGCTCATTTTCACCTGATTGTGCAGTAAAACCCTTTGTAACCCAGCTGCGCCACCTGAAGCCTCTGTTAACCAATTCGAGCATGGTTTACCTCTCAAAAATCATTCTAGATTCACTCCACAGACCTCTCAAAATCAAATGAAACATTTTCAACCTCCCCTGCAAACCAATGCTTTCTTAACGATTTGTTTTGTTTTACAGGTGATCAGAAGACCACATCCTTGGATAAACAATCTTAATACTAGTCATAAGACTTGTTTACTCCAAGAGTGTTATCAAATCTATTCAAACAAACATGGAAGATAAAACATACAGTTGAAAGACAAGCAAAGGAAACAGGATATTAAACGATTTACTGTTGAAACAGACAGTAAAAACCTAAACTACACATTGAAGGTAAAAGGACACAGTAAAGAACAGTTAAAGAGTATCAGTGGTTAAAGTGTATCAGGTAAAAGTCAGAGTGAAAGTTAAAATGAAGTTACAGAGCGGTCAAAGGTAAACAGTAAAAGTAAATACAGAGGCAGTAAAATGGTAAAAAGAAATGAAAATACTTTCACCAACAATGATTTTCGTTTAAAGTGAAAGTAAAACAGTCAAAGGAACAAAAAAGTGAAAAGATGAAAAATACAACAAGAAGGAACATTTTTGCAGAAATTGCATATTTTAGTCATAGTTTTGCAGAAACTATTGTGATCAATCAAAGATGAATTTTAGAAAACTGAAGGAGGTTTATGTTCTTAAGAGTACCATCTACAAAAACCTCTCTCACTTTCCTAACAGCTATTATGGTTTTGGAAATATTAAACAATGTTGAAAAGCACTTTTTGCAGAAAATTACAGTCAAGTCATCATTTTGCAGAGAATATTGTGGCCAATTAGAAATACATTTCACAAAACTGAAGGAGGTTTTTGTTCCTAAGAGAACCATCTACAAAAACCTATCTCAGTTTTTCCACAGTGATTTCAGGCTGAGAGATACATGCACATCTTTAGAGGCTATTTTTCAGACTCTGTAAAACTCTGTTTTACACATCTTTTTGCAGAGCCTATTGTGCACAGCTGGAGAGGAATTTTAGGAAAGTGAAAGAGGTTTATCTCACCAACATATTTATCTACAATAACCTCTTTCACTTTTTACATATCTATTACGGATTGAGAAATAACAAGGTATCATTGGACCCCAAGTTTGCAGAATTGTTGGAGCAGAATTCACAAAAAAAGGAAGCAGTTAGTGACTTGGATGCCTCATCATCAACTAAGAGTTGGATCAAATTCGAATTCTCCTCTTTTTCATCACCTATCCATCAAAAATAGTGTCAAATAGATGCATTAGTTTGAGTGTCCTTTACTTAAGTTCTATTTATGTAAAATAGTTGGAGAGATTTGTGAACCAATTTTGATATTTTTTCAAGATATTTTAGTTTAGAATTTGTATAAATACTTCACTCTTGGAAGTATTTTGGGTGGATTCTACTACTTCGCTGTGACATTGATGTTTTTGGAATAAAAGTGTTTTGGAGAAATTTATTTGTGGCTTGCTGGATGACAATTTGAAGCTCAAGACTTTTTGCAGGATTCATGTGTCAGACTGCAGTTCAATAAGTCTTTCTATCCTATGTCTTAAGTTTTATATTTGTTTATAATATCATTGTGTCCATTTCTGAATACTTGACATAAAAGAATAACTCAAAATTTACTTAATTGTACTCTGATTTCAGTTGTGATTATTCTAAATGTTTTCTTCTAAGTTAGTTATAAGCAACGAATTCTTAATTGCTCTTGCTTCGCTAATTTAAACATTTTGATTACTATAGTAAAGAATTCTTCACTGCTCTTTATTTGTAATCATTTCATTTATTTCTTTTGAACATGTTGAAAGATTCTTTACTGCCTTTCATCCATTCAAACCCATTCCTCCCACTTTTAATTCTAAAAATTGTTCTCTGTTTGGCTATCTTGCCCTGCAAAGCCATCTTGTGTGTAGAATAGAAATCCAGTAAAGCCATCCTTTGACTCCATAGCCCAATGGACTGAAAATATTCAACCTTGCCCTTAGTTGGCGAATTCCACCATTTTCAAACAAACTCTTGGACTTATAACTAGCCTAAAACTTTCTAAGAACAAAGATAAATTATAAAGAGAGAGCCCTCTCTGGATGCAGATTGGCTAGATTCTGCATCTGAAGGTTGGTTTGTGGTTACCTCGGGTATACTTTCCTTTTCCACAACTTCAGAGAAAACACGGTGATAACATGATGATGGATATGATATTCAGAATGAGGGAAAAATAAAAAATCTTCAAACTGGTACAATTAAGAAAAATAATGTTTGAGCATCCTGCCATTGATAGGACCTCCAAAAAGTTCAGTTCCATTCACTTCCTGCAAGAAATAAGCATTGTTACCAGCAGTAGAATGAATAAGATAAGGGCCTATCCATAAGTTATCAAATTTTCCATGTTTTCCCTTATCTTCTCTCTTGGAATCCCACTTCAAAACTTTGTCACCAATTTTGAAATCACTGGCCTTTGTTCTTTTATCGAACAACTTCTTGATGTTTTCTTGCTTGTGTAGTGCTCTGTTGTAGACTTCCTCCCTGGTTTTTTGAAGGTGTATAGTCTAATTGATTCTTCTTGTCATATCATTATCCTCAGAATGTACTTCTTGGATCAGCTTCATGACTGGCACTCCTATATTGGTTGAAAAAATTGCATCTTCTCCATAAACTAGTTGGCAAGGGGATAGTCCAATTGATTTCTTAAGTGTTAATCTATCAGCCCATAATGCATGTACTAGCTTTGTGTGCCATTATTTCTTATTGTCTTCCAACAAATTTTTGATTATATTCACCAAAATCTTATTTGAGGATTCTGCTAACCCATTACCTTGTGGGTAATAAGCAGTAGAATGGATCAATGAAATCTGATACTTATGACAGAATTCAACCATCTTTTTGGATCCAAATGCAGTAGCATTGTCAGTGATAATATTTCTAGGACAATCAAATCTAGATAGGATTTTATTTTTAAGGAATCTTATGATGACAGAGTCAGTGGCTTGCCTAGAAGGGATAACTTCTAGATCCATTTGGTAAAAAAATCTCTTGCAGTGAGGATCCATCTATGTTGGGAAGATGAGGCTAGATGGATTTCCCCAATGAAATCTAGACCCCACTACTGAAAAGGGGCTTCAACAGTGATTAGATGCAAGGGTAAGGGAAGTATTTTTCTTTTGCCTTCAAAGAGTTGGCATTTGTGACAAGAAATAATCATTTTATGGACATCTTGAAAGAGGGTGGGCCAATAGTAACCAACTCTTAGGATTTTATTGGCAGTTGTATTCCAATAGAGGTGGCCTCCACATTCTCCTTCATGTAATTCATGCTTGATCTTATCTACATCATTCTCAGGAAAACATTTAAGAAATAATCCACTAACATTTTTCCAATATAAACATTTATCCAAAATGCAGTAATTAACAACTTTCAACTTTAAAAATCTTGCCTTCGTTTTAGAAAAACTAGGAGGTGTATTTAAATTGAGCAAAACATACAAAATATCAGCATACCAAGATGAAAACAGAAAATGATCTTCAATAATGGCAGTTGAAAACTCCTCCTGTTAATCTAATGCATCTAACATGTTTATATCAAGAGCTTGAAAAATAGACTTAGCCATTAATCTTGCTAGTCCTTGGCCTTTTATGATCTTAGTGGGCTTGATTTCTAAATCATATTCAAGTATCACAACAATCCACTTTCCTCTTTTTCCATCTGGATCCTGGGTTAAAATGTCTTTTACAATTGAATTTGGCATAAATGCAATTATGTGGGAATCTAAAATGTAAACTCTGAAGTCTTTTAAGGCTTTGACTAAGGAAAAGGCTTGTTTTTCCATGATATTGTACTTCAGAGGTGCATCTATTAATGCCTTACTATAGAATTCAATTGGCTTCTCTTGTCCCTTCAAGTTTTTCTATAATAGGACAACAACCACTGTGTGTTCTGATGCAAATGAAAAAATGAAGAAATCCTTTGTAAAATCAGGACTAATGAGAACTGGTGTTTTGGTTAATGCTTGTTTTACCAGTTCAAATGATTTCTTTGCTTCTAAGGTCCATTTAACTCCTTCTTCCCTTTTCAGCATGTTTTTTATGTTTCTAAGGAGTTCAGCTAGATTGGGTATGAACCTTCTCAAGAAATTAATCTTCCCAATGAAATATTGAAGTTCCTTGATGTTTCTAGGATGGTTGATTTGCAATATAACATCAATCCTCTTTGGGTCTATCTTTATCCCCTCTTCTGATATGATGTTTCCAAGCAGTTTGCCTTCTTGGAGACCAAACATTGTTTTCTTTGGATTTAAAGATAACCCATATTTTCTGCATTTCTCAAATACTTTTCTCAAGTGTTCTAGGTGTTCCTCATATGTTTTGGAAAAAATAGTGATATCATCTAGGTAAATAATGATGAAGAAGCTTAATTCTTCTGAGAATGCAATATCCATGGCTCTCTGAAATGTGGCACTAGCATTCACTAAACCAAAGGGAATTTTCACATACATGAAAGTACCCCAAGGTGTGGTAAAGGTTGTTTTGATTTGATCATCAAGATGTACCAGAATTTGATTGTAACTTGAGAAGCCATCTAACAAAGAAATTCTTTTAGAACCAACTACCCTTTGTAAAATGTGATCCATCTTGGGGAAAAGGTAGTTGTCCTTTAATGAGGCTTTGTTTAAGTTCCTAAAATCAATACAAAGCCTTATTTATCCCGTATTTTTCCTAACTGACACAAGATTAGACACCCAATCTGAATATCTAACAGGTACTATAATTCTAGCATCAAACATTTTCTTAATTTCTTTCTCAACCAGGGGTAATTGAACAGGGTTTATTCTGCGCAATTTTTGTCTATAGGGCTTCTGGTTTTCTTTGAGGGGTATCTTATGCTGAATTATACCTGTGTCATATGATTTTTGATCCTCATAAATCCATGAAAATACATAAGAAAATTCTCTAAACAACTCAATATATTTTAGTTTGATGTGAGCTATGTTAGCCACCTATAAAAATTTGTCATATCAAATGTTGGCTAGATATTTTTTAGACTTCAAGAAAAAAATTTATGGCCAAATTGTGAGTTCTTAAAGTCTTATAAATTTAAATAACCCTTTAGTTAAGCTTCACTGCTATTTCCCTCATAAACCTGAAAAATCTGCTATTTACCTGAAGAAAAAGACTGCTGAAAAAACCCCATTTTTCATCATTTTACCCCTCCTTTCACTCATAAATAACCCCATTTTCATCCCCTTCTTTCTTTTATAAAATTCCTCCATAAGCCTAATTTAACCTTTAAATTATCTTCAAGCCCCTTTTAAAACCATTTGGTCTCCTTCCCTTTGGTTTAAAAGCTCCTTTTCCTTCTATCGGAAACTCTATTTTAGCCTAAAAACATTGTTTCTAAGGCCTAAAACCATCTAAAAACATTATAAATGTCTTTAGCCCCTAAGGGCTTAACCCTGTTGAACCCTTTGCTCCTTAGGACCTTAAGAACCGCAACCAAATGCTTAAAGGGCCTAAAAACCTTTAAAATCTCCGTCGGAACCCTTTTTCCTTCATTTCTTGTGTTATTTTATAAACCCGATGGTTTGTTTGTTCGGTGAATATCCACCATAGATCTCTGCAGATCAATGGTTGTCCTTAAACCTAATCCCTGCCCTTACCATCTCCTCTGCTCATTTGACTCTGCGCCATCGTTACATCCCAATCATCCATTTCTAAGATCCGACGATCAGGATCAAACCCGATCTCCACTCTCAACTTTTCCTCAGCCCATATAACTCTACCTCAAGATTAAATCCGACCGTCCGTTCATCAAATCCTACGGTCCAGATTGAACCTGATAGGCCTGAATTCTTTTGGGACGTACCTCCACCATACATAAACCCTGCCCAATCAAATTGCGCCACCTGTACTCCACTACTCCTCCAAGGCGCAACTTTCTCTGTCGTGCCACACCGTCGGATTTGCACCCTCTCATCTGACAGCCCACAGTGCATTTCATGTTTTTTCTGCATCCGAAGTTTAACACAAAAAATTTACGCGAAAAAAGTGGTTTTGGAGGAGACACATGTCAGCAGGTTTGTGGTTTCGCATTTTTTTGAGAAATTTTGAAAACCGCTTTGGATCTGCACGAAAACCATTACGGTTTTCCACCAAACCACCCTTCCCCATAGCATTGGCTTTTCAATTTTTTAATCCTAGCCGTTGATTATCAGAAACCAATGGCTCATATTATTTCTCACCACCAGACTCATTGCCCTTTGCCCTCTGCTCCCGAGCGTCTTGTCCGACGATCTTAACCATCTGATCTTCTAATCCAATAGTCCCGATTAAGTTTTCCCACCATTTCATTTTATGCCTTTTTTGCTACCGATAAAGGTTTTTCCCACATATCTTTGCAATTTCTTCCATTTCATGTTAAATTTACCCTCCACATTATAAACTCCATGATTGATTTGAGCCGTTGATCAATCCAGATCAACGGCCCGGACTTAATCCTCCATTCACCCATCCAACCGCCTCCCCCATTGACCTCAACAAGAGATCTGGACTGTGGTTTTTCTCATCCAACGGTCACAATCTAATCTCACCCCCAAAGCAGCCAGACCTATTCTTTCACGGATTTTTCACTACTTTTGTGTATTTTTGCAAGTTTATAAAGGTTTCTCCGCAGATTTTAAAGAGAAATGAATGGCTAGGGATGACGATCCCTTCGGCCAATATCAATCCAGAATGAAAATTTGCAGGATTCAAATCATGTTTTATCATGCCTCATGAGCACTGATAACATCATAAAACCCTCTATGCACCTGCAAATCACAGCAAAACTCAGTAAACATCAGAAATGAAGAGTATTAGTGTTAGAGGATAAAATCAAAGCAGAAAAGAAGGTTTAAAGGTTTTAAACACAGTTTTGAGGGATTAAGACCTGAATTTGATTATCAAAGGCCTAATCCACACAGCTAAAGATAGCATGAAGACCAGAAAAGAAGATCTAGGCCTAATTAAGCCTAAAACACAGGATCAAAGAAAATTAATAGTGTTTTAGGGAAAAACAAGCATATATATCAATTTGAGAAGCCTCCACTGCCACATCAGAGAATAATTGAATCCTCTCCAGCCATAAAAAGCCACATGCAGCCTCAAAGCAATCAAAGAAGGCATAGTTAATGCCCATTTAAAAGATATTTGCCTAAAGACAGTTGGACAGTTATTACAAACCAAAGGAAACTTATTACAACTGTCAGAAGAGTTATTATAAAGATAATAAACAACCCTGAATTCAATTTTTTCATCCATTAAGCCTCGAAAAGTAGAAACAAAGTTATGAAGCATATTTATAGGTAGAATGCATTCCTACCTTATGACTTGCATGGTTTTCAAGGCTTGGAATTGCATTGATCATGTAATTAATGATAGTTGAACCCTAGAAATTATTCCACCTCCTCATTTTCTTATAAAATCTCATTGAGGAGCACATTGTAAAAGGTTGGTCTCTGAATATCGGTTGCATGTAAATAGCTTTTTGAAGCTGCTGTAAACTCTGTTTGTAATTGAAGATACCTAAGTTGAGATGATAATTTTGAAGCTGTAGAGGCCCACTGGACTTGCTGATTGTAACTGGTTTGAAGCATCAAATACAAGCTGATTTATGGGATCTTGGTCTATGTTAATGGTGATGTTTTTCTTACTGTAAATTGTTGTTTTTTTTTTTTTTTTTCCATTCTATCCATTTTCTCTGATAAAGAACATAAAATATAGAGCTATGATTTATTGTTAAAAGTATCCTACTCCCACTGATAAGCTTTATCTACATGTTTTCTTCAAATTGTGTATTTAAGAATGATTTAATACAGTCCAAGCAGTTAAGGAATGTTGGTGAGCCCATGTCTTACTTTCTAAACTTTAAACATTGTTCTTGAATGTTATTTTCAGTTCTGCTAAGTAAAGTTGAACTAGGGAAGTCTATGGCTAGCCATGTCCTCTAGTTTTATCTCCAAAGGTTGTCTGAAATTTTCCCTTAAGAGTATGTAGTTTCAAAGTACTTACCTGATATTAGACTACTTTTTTTGTTTATCATGAATGTTTCTCCTTTGAATATGCTGAAAGCAGGATAGGTTCAAAGTCATTACTTGATCTTAAGCTATTATTTATGTTTTCAAATGTTTTCTATTGAAAGTGCATCGAAAGCAGGCTTGTTTCAAAGTACTTACCTGATCTTAGATAAATTTTATGTCTTTCTTAAGTGTATGCCAAAAGCAAGATAGTTTCAAGGTACTTACTTGATCTTAGGCTGCTCTTTGTTTCCTTCATCTGTTTGATTTCCCTTTTTTATTATTTCACTTTATTCCATAAAATCAACTTAAAGAGATCCTTTGACATAGATGACTTGCCCCATGGACCACTCTTGAACCTTGTTGTTTCAATTAAATCCTACTATGACTCCATAGCCCAATGGATTGAAGCTTCTCCTTGCATATCTTGTTAACTGAATCATCCCTTCACTTTCATACACCTTCACCCTTCATTTAGACTTACTTCACCTTCACATATCTTTTCCCAACCAAAACCAAACAAAACCTTGTTCTTCATAACTAGCCTAAAATCACATTTCAAGCCTTAAAGATAAATCAATATTTGCACTTATAGAGAGATCCCTCTCTCGATTTAGGATGGCTAGATCCTAGAATCCCAAAGTGGTTCATATGTAGGCTTTGCAGTTTGTATTTTCCAATCTTGCAAATTACAGGGAGCTAACATTCTGGCGACTCCACTGGGGACTTCTGAGTCAATTTCATCTTAGATACCCTTAAGACCTCAAGAAAAAACCTTGATTCAAGAACATTTCTCAGTGTAGTATAAGTAGCTCTCTTCAAGCACTACCAAGTAATTGGTAATCATGATAAAACTTATTTGAATCAGTGACAAACTAAGGAAACCTTAGGATTCTCATAAGAGCTTATCAAACCTTGAAGGAATTAGCTAGCTTAGCCATAAGAGTAAACTTTTTTGGTCTCATGACCATAGCTAAGTGTTGGAACAGGTTTAGGACACTCTTAGAACCCATGGGACTGAAAAAACTCAGAAAACCCAAAAATATTTCAGATTGGTTTTAAATAAACATGGTGGTGGACCATAAAACATTTTACCTCCAAAAGAGCTAAAAAATTTCCACCTGGTGACTCCACAATTCTAAACAGACCTTAAGACTCCATTGGGAAACCCATTACTCTCATAACATCATACAAACTTAGTCAAAAGACTTTCAGGATAAAAATTTTCTTGTCTAAAGATCAGTTAGCCTCTTAAATATTGTCATATTTGGTTAAGATTTTTTTGTTTAGTTCGATCTGAAAAACATAGCATAATGGCTTCTAAAAGAATTCATACTAGGAGCCATCCTGATCCAAACCCTCCTGAGATAGTTGACAACCCTGAAAGAATACTTAGGAAGTTTCCTAAGGCCAAATATTCAAATATTGTCAAATCACTTCATAGAGCTAATTCTGTCCCTGAAAACCTTGCATCTCTACAAGAATCACAAGTTGACTTAAGAAACCCATTCAGAACTAGGTCACTTGATGATATAGATCAGATGGAACTTGAGCCTTCACTTTCATCCCAAGATATAAGTGAACATCCTGGTAGTAGAGAAACTACTCCACCTGATTTACATTTCCTTCATAATTTTGGTTTCTCTCATCCTAGATCTGCTCAACAATCTCTTGCTGGTCCATCCACTTCTATTACCCATACACACACTGTTCAAACCACACCATTCCATCATCCTCCTCCCATTTTACATTCTCCACCTGTAAACCCTGCACTTTTCCCGCAACCTCCTATCATGGCAACATGGTATGCCCCTCTTGTCCTTCCTTTACCTTTATTCAATCTTCCACAGGAGTACGAGTCCAAGATACCATTGTATGATGCCAGTGGTGCTACTGCTGGTTCACAACATGTGGACAAGATGAATGACTATTTTGAAAGAAATGAGATTGATGATGAAATAGTCAAACTTATATTGTTTGCTCAAATTTTAAGGGGAGAAGCAAGAAAATGGTTCAAAGGCTTAACCCCTCACAGTATTAATGATCTCCAAGCCTTCCATCAATTATTCTTAAACAAATGGGAAGTTAAGAAAAACCCTCTCCAAATACTTTCAGACTACAAGAATCTCCAAAGAGATACCGGGGAAAGTGTTCAAGCTTATTGCACTAGGTTCAATAGTGTGTATAATGCACTTCCCCCAGATCTGAAACCTCCACAAGGCTCAGCTTTAAACAAGTTCCCTTAAGCATTTGATCCTGAAATGGCCTATCAGCTGAGAGAGAGAGATCCTTTGACTCTTGAATATATGCAAAAAGGAGCTCTTGCTGTGGAATTTAATTTAATGGAAAAAAAGCAAGAATGAAGAATGAGAAGAAAGTGTCCTTTAGAAAGGAATCTACACCTTCCACATCTAGCTCAAAGATGGAAAGAATGATGGAGGAGATGATGAAAAATATGAGCATACTTGAGAGAGCACAAGCAAGTCATAATCAATCAGCTCCTCAAAATAGAAACCAATCTCAAAACCAAAATTAGAATTTTAGGAGAAATCAGCCTCAAAACAGACCAAGAGACTCTGATAAGGAGATTATGCCTCCTTTTCATCAAAATTATGTAAGTGAGGTTGAAGAAACAATAGAAAAAACATAGGAAGATGATATAAACATGTTGGGAGTAGACAATGATGATTTTGAGGTTCATTATAATAGGAAACAAGGTCTATACACGCCCTATGATGATAAAAGAGAAAAGGATGAAAGTTATTATCAAGAGATGGAAAATGTCATCATAGAGACTCCAAAAGTGTATGACCTTAGGAGTAAAAGCAATCAGGAAACTCCCACAACCAAAACCTCTGATAAATCTGCAAAAAACAGCCCTGTAAACAAACCCAAAGTTACAAAACTGAAAGACAAAATAGTGGCTGGAAATTCTGATAAAAATAAAGAAAAAATCACTCAAGTTAATGAAAAACAGAGTGCAGATCTTAGCAGTTTTAGCACCTCAGCTAGTGCTCCTATTAAAATTTTTTTGACCAATGTAAATAGAGGAAATCAACAAACTGATTTTGTTGATAGAGTGGTGGTTAATAAGACTGAAACAAACATTCTAAAAAATCAGATGCCCTTTAGTTTGGAGCAGGAAATTTCCAAAATCAAAATCTATGTTCCTCTCACTGAATTAGCTACCCAATATGTGTACATATCCCAAATTTTGAAGGCTTTCAACATAGAAGATAATAATAACATTTTGAATCTTAATGATGACCAACCAGAGCTTTTATTTGGTCCTAATATTGAGGGTAGATACCAATAAGGACCAGTTCCTCCATTCTATGTTAGTTTGAAGATTCATGACAAAGTTTTACACAACGCTATTCATGATTCAGGGGCCTCACATAATTTAATGCCCAAAGCTGTAATGGAGAGCTTGGGCCTTGAAATCACCATACCTTACAAATATTTGTACTCCTTTGATTCCAGTAGAGTGAAATGTTTAGGTTTAATCAAAGACCTCTATGTAAGCTTAGCACAAATTCCAGCCAAGTGTTTGGTGATGGATATTGTAGTGGTTGATGTGCCACCCAAGTATGGTATGCTGTTATTAAGATCTTGGGGAGCTAAGTTACAAGGAAAAATGCAAATGGATATGACATATGCAACTATCCCTGTTTTTAATCAGACTAGAAGACTTTATAGGGAAACCCATATGCAATACATGGTTACTAGCCAAGAGAGACCAGAAAACTCACCTCTTTATTCTATACATACAGGCCTTCACTCATTTATTCTTTTCAATGAGGAAACATTCAATGAGAAAGAAACCTTAACTGAATTAGTGGCAAATATAGAAAAAGAGGAAGATAAGAAAGAAGTGTCAAAACAATTTTCTAAATCAGAAGATCACAGCAAATAAATCACTGGTCTAGAGCTACAAATCAATCATCCTTTGCTTTTCAACTTTGAGAGTCAAGAGAAGAGTGCTCAACACTATGAAAAACATGAGGAAACAAAACAAATTCAACATAGCACTGATCTACAAGAATAGTCCAAAATCACACTAGATGAAGAGGATAGTAGTCAAACTAGTGAATCTGAAACTAGTCCTCTTTGGAGTATGAACTTTGATGGATCTTGCACTAAGAATGATGCAGGTGCAAGAGTGTGGCTTCACAATACAATGAAAAATCATGCTGAAGGGAATTCCTGCAAATTAAACTTTCAATGCACCAACAACATAGCTAAGTATGAAGCCCTCCTTTTAGGCCTACACTTATTGAAGAAATTAGGGGCCAAGAAGCTAAAATTTCATGGTGATTCTAAACTAATAATTAGGCAAGTGAATGGGGAATATAGTGCCAAAAATCCCAGACTTAGAGCCTATAGAAATGATTTCATGGATTTATTGAAAATATTTGAGGAATTCCAACTTATTATTGTCTCGAGAAACCAAAATATTGCTGCTAATGGTTTAGCTTTTGCTACTAGAACATGCCTAACAGCTTATGAAACCAAACTATGCACTACCCAAATAAAATTTAGACCAGTTGTCCCTGAAAATGAAAAATATTGGCAAGTGTTTGATGGAGACAAACAAATAGAAGACTTCTTACAGTCCACAAATGAATTTGAGTTGTCAAGTTCAGATTCAGAGTATGACAATGACTGTTCCATTGAAGAAAATCTACTTGATGAAGAAGAAAACTCTCCAAATATTGTTGTTATAAATCTCTTAGCTAATAAACTTGAACATAATGTAGATATTAGTGTATATTTAGGAAAAGAAGACTTAGAAACACTGTAATATAACACTCAAAATTTTCCAAAAGGGCTGGTCCCCTTAGAATAATTGTTTGATTTCAATGATGTTGCCAAGAAACCAAAAATGGAGCCTATGGAAACTGAGGTAGAAGAGTGAAATATAGGCAGTGAAATAAAACCAAAGATGAACAAACTGTCTAAAACTTTACCAACTCACATCAAACTGAAATACATAGAGATGTTTAAGGAATTTTCTGATGTTTTTGCATGGATTTATGAGGATCTAAAGCCCTATGACACGGAGATAATTCAGCATAAGATACCCCTCAAGGAAAACCAAAGGACATTTAAATAGAAACTGCGCAGAATAAACCCTGTTCAGTTACCTTTGGTTGAGAAATAAATTAAAAAATGGTATGAAGCTGGAATTATTGTTCCTATTAGATATTAAGATTGGGTGTCTAATCTAGTGTCAGTTAGGAAAAATATAGGAGAAATAAGGCTTCGCATTGACTTTAGAAACTTAAACAAAGCCTCATTGAAGGAAAACTACCCTTTACCCAAGATGGATCACATTTTACAAAAGGTAGTTGGTTCTAAAAGGATTTCTTTGCTAGATGGCTTCTCAGGATACAATTAGATTTTAGTACATCCTGATGATCAAATCAAGACAGCTTTTACTACACCTTGGGGCACTTTCATGTATGTGAAAATTCCTTTTGGTATAATGAATGCTAGTGCTACATTTCAGAGAGCCATGGACATTGCATTCTCGGAAGAATTAGAACTCTTCTTCATTATTTATTTGGATGATATCACTATTTTTTCTAAAACAGATGAAGAACACCTAGAACATTTGAGAAAAGTCTTTGAGAAATGTAGAAAGTATGGGTTATCTTTAAATCCTAAGAAAACAATGTTTGGTCTCCAAGAAGGTAAGCTAGTTGGACACATCATAGTAGAAGAAGGAATAAAGATAGACCCAAAGAGGATTGAGGGTATATTGCAAATCACTCATCCTAGAAACATCAAGGAACTTCAATCTTTCATTGGAAAGATTAATTTCTTGAGAAGGTTCATACCCAACTTAGCTAAACTCCTTAGAAATATTAAAAACATGTTGAAAAAGGAACAAGGAGTTAAATGGACCTTGGAAGTAAAGAAATCTTTTGAGCTGGTAAAACAAGCATTGACCAAAACACCAGTTCTTATTCGTCCTGACTTTTCAAAATATTTTTTCATTTTTTCATTTGCATCAGAACACACTATGGTTGCTGTCCTACTACAGAAAAATTCACATAGACAAGAGCAGCCAATTTCATTATTTAGTAAGGCATCGAAGGATGCACCTATGAAGTACAATATCATGGAAAAACAAGCTTTTTCTTTGGTCAAAGCCTTAAAGGACTTCAAAGTTTACGTTTTACACTCCCACATAATTGCATTTGTGCCAAACTCAGTTGTGAAAGACATTCTAACACAGGACCCAAATGGAAAAAGAGGAAAGTGGATAGCTATGATACTTGAATATGATTTAGAAATCAAGCCCACTAAACTCATAAAAGGCCAAGGACTAGCAAGATTAATGGCTGAATCAAATTTTGAAGCTCTTGATATAAACATGATAAATGCATTGGATGAACAGGAAGAGTTGCCAATTCCCATTATTGAAGATCATTTTCCGTTTTCATCTTGGTATGCTGATATTTTATATTTTTTGCTTAATCTGAATACACCTCCTGGTTTGAAAAAAACAAAGGCAAGATTTTTAAAGTTAAAAGTTGTAAATTACTGCATTTTAGATAAATGTCTTTATTGGAAAAATTCTAGTGGATTATTGCTTAAATGTTTGCCTGAGAATGATGCAGATAAGGTCAAGCATGAGTTCCATGAAGGAGAATGTGGAGGCCACCTCTATTGGAAGACAACTGCCAAAAAATCCTTAGAGCTGGTTACTATTGGCCCACCCTCTTTCATGATGTCCATAAAATGATTATTTCCTGTCATAAATGCCAAATTTTTGAAGGCAAAAGAAAATTGCTTCCCTTACCTTTGCATCCAATCACTGTTGAAGCTCCTTTTCAACAATGGGGTCTAGACTTCATAGGAGAAATCCATCCACCTTCATCTGCCCAACATAGATGGATTCTCACTGCAACAGACTACTTTACCAAATGGATAGAAGCCATCCCTTCTAGGCAAGCCAATCACTTTGTCATTATAAAATTTATTGAAAATCATATCCTATCTAGATTTGGATGCCCTAGGAAGATTGTCACTGACAATGCTATTTCATTTGGATCCAAAAATATGGTTGAATTCTGTCACAAATATCAGATTACATTGGGCCATTCTACTACTTATTACTCTCAAGGTAATGGGTTAGCAGAATCCTCAAACAAAATTTTGGTGAATATAATCAAAAAGTTGCTGGAGGACAATAAGAAGTCATGGCACACAAAGCCAGTACATGCACTTTGGGCTGATAGATTAACACTTAAAAAATCAATTGGAATGTCACCCTACCAGCTTGTTTATGGAGTAGATGCAATTTTTCCAACCAGCCTAGGTGTGCCAGCCATGAAGTTGATTCAAGAAGTAAAATATGAAGACAATGACATGATAATAAGAATAAATCAGACCATACATCTTCAGCAAACTAGAGAGGAGGTCTACAACAGAGCATTACAAATGCAAGAAAGCATCAAGAAGCTGTTTGATAGAAGAACAAAGACCAGTAATTTCAACATTTGTGACAAAGTTTTAAAGTGGGATTCAAGGAGAGAAGGTAAGGGTAAGCATGGGAAATTTGATAACTTATGGCTTGGCCCTTATCTCATTCATTCTACTGCTGGTAACAATGCTTATTTTTTGCAAGAATTGAATGGAGCTGAAATGTTTGGGGGTCCTGTCAATGGTAGGATGCTCAAACATTATTTTTCTTGACCATATCTGTTTAGAAGCCTTTTTTATTTTTTCTCATCGTAAATATCATACTCATCATTGCATTCAAAGTTAGAAAATGAAAATATACAAAAACAATAGAAAGAGAAAAGAGGGCAGATTGTAAAAACAAGAAAGGTACAACCCCATACCAAAAAAGAGAAACAAATCTGAAAGTGTTCAAGCTCAAATGCCACTCCTAAGAAAAAAACTCTTAGTTAGTCATACAGCCTAATAATGACTAATTAGTTTTCAATTTACTACTGATACGCTAGTGAAATAGATTTACCAAATAGTTTAAACTTGGCTTATTAGTTAGGAAGATTAGGATAGAAGAAGAAGGGTTCAAACAAGCTCAAAATCTGAACCTATGAGTTTCAAAAAGAAGAAGGCTCTAATATGTTTAAAATTGAGCCAAAGATAGAAGAAAAATGGTTCTAATATGCCCAAAACTTGAATCAGAGAACAAAGACAGAACATCTCAAACAAATTAAAAAAAAAAACGGAGCTGAAAAAAAAGAAGGATGTTCTTAAACTTTCAGATCTCAAGCCTTCATCATTTTTGTTTTAATTTCTTGCAAATTTAGTCTATGTGTATCTTGTCTTTATGCCATAGATCAACAACAAGTTATATTGTTCAATCCTGACTTGGCTGCTTTTAAATTTCCGTTTTAGAAAATTAGAGAATAAACTCTATCAGACAGTCTAATCCTGACAGAGTGTAGTTAGGTAGAGAAGTTTATGAACTCAACTGCTTAATCTAAGTTCATGGAGAAATAAGGGTAGAAATATAATAGATTTATTTTTTCAAAAGAATAAAATGTTTGTAAAAATAGTTTTCCAATCCAAATTCACTCTGAAAAGAAGAAAAAATGTTAGATCATTAGGATTGGGTAGGTAGAAATCTTTTTGTGATAGAATTCCATTGTTTTTAATGGCTGCTAACATTGTTAGAGCAAAATAAGATCAACAAAGGTAAATAAAGTTGCAGCCCAATGGATGAGGCATTGATCAACTTCCAGAGAAGATAGGTCTGAAGTTCTTGACACCTTCAAGAAGGTGCCATCCCCATTTGGAGCCACTATTAGCCACCTATAAAAATTTGTCATATCAAATGGTGGCTAGATATTTTGTGGACTTCAAGAAAAAATTTTATGGCCAAATTGTGAGTTCTTGAATTATTATGAAGTTAACTAACCCTTTAGTTAATCTTCACTGTTGTTTCCCTCATAAACCTAAAAAATCTGTTGTTTACTTGAAGAAAAAGACTGCTGAAAAAACCCCATTTTTCATCATTTTACCCCTCCTTTCACTCATAAATAACCCCATTTTCATCCCCTTCTTTCTTTCAGAAAATTCCTCCATAAGCCTCATTTAACCTTTAAATTATCTTCAAGCCCCTTTTAAAACCATTTGGTCTCCTTCCCTTTGGTTTAAAAGCTCCTTTTCCTTCTACCGGAAACTCTATTTTATCCTAAAAACACTGTTTCTAAGGCCTAAAACCATCTAAAAACATTATAAATGTCTTTAGCCCCTAAGGGCTTAACCCTAGTGAACCCTTTGCTCCATAGGACCTTAAGCCCCGCAACCGAGTGATTAAAGGGCCTAAAAACCTTTAAAATCCCCGTCGGAACCCTTTTTCCTTCAGTTCCTGTGTTATTTTATAAACCCGATGGTTTGTTTGTTCGATGAATATCCACTGTAGATCTCTGTAGATCAACAGTTGTCGTTAAACTCGATCCCTACCCTTACCATCTCCTCTGCTCATTTGAATCTACGCCATCATTACATCCTGATCATCCATTTCTTAGATTTGACTCAGATCAAACCTGATCCTCACTCTCAACTTTTCCTCAGCCCATATAACTCTGCCCCAAGATTAAATCCGACCATACATTCATCAAATCCTATGGTCCAGATTGAACCCGATAGGCCTGACTTCCGTCGGGACCTACCTCCGCCATACATAAACCCCATCTAATCAAATCGCACCACCTGTACTCCACTACTCCTCCAAGGCACAACTTTCTCCGTCGCGCGCAATCTGCACCGTCAGATCTGCGCCCTCTCATCTGATGGCTCACAATGCATTTCACATTTTTTCTGCATCCCAAGTTTAACACCAAAAAGTTATGCGAAAAAAGTGGTTTAGGAGGGCACACGTGTTAGCAGGTTTATGGTATCGCATTTTTTTGAGAAATTTTGGAAACCGCTTTGGATTTGCACGAAAAAAATTATGGTTTTCCACCAAACCACCCTTCCCCGCAGCATTGGCTTTTCAGGTTTTTAATCCTGGCCGTTGATTATCAGGAACCAACAGCTCATATTATTTCTCACCACCAAACTCATCGCCCTTTCCCCTCTGCTCCCGAGCGCCTCGTCCGATGATCTTAACCATCGGATCTTCTAATCCAACGGTCCCGATTAAGTTTTCCCACCATTTCATTTTATGCCTTTTTTGTTGCCGATAAAGGTTTTCCCCCCATATCTTTGCAATTTCTTCCATTTCATGTTAAATTTACCCTTCCGCATTATAAACTCCATGATTGATATGAGTCGTTGATCAGTCCAGATCAATGGCCCGGACTTAATCCTCCATTCACCCATCCAACCGCCTCCCCCATTGACCTCAACAAGAGATCTAGACTGTTGGTTTTTCTCATCCAACGGTCACGATCTAATCTCACCCCCAAAGCAGCCAGACCTATTCTTTCACGAATTTTTCACTACTTTTGTGTATTTTTGCAGGTTTATAAAGGTTTTTCTGCAGCTTTTAAAGAGAAATGAATGGCCAGGGATGACGATCCCTCCAGCAAATATCAATCCATAATGCAAATCTACAGGATTCACATCATGTTTTATCATGCCTCATGAGCATTGATAACATCATAAAACCCTTTCTGCACCTGAAAATCACAGCAAAACTCAGTAAACATCAGAAATGAAGAGTATCAGTGTTAGAGGATAAAATCAAAGCATAAAAGAAGGTTTAAATGTTTTAAATACAGTTTTGAGGGATTAAGACTTGAATTCGATTATCAAAGCCCTAATCCACATAGTTAAAGACAACATGAAGACCAGAAAAGAAGATCTAGGCCTAATTAAGCCTAAAACATAGGATCAAAGCAAATTAACAGTGTTTTAGGGAAAAACAAGCAGATCTATCAATCCGAGAAGCCTCCACTGCCACATCAGAGGCTAATTGAATCCTCTCTAGCCATCAAAAGCCACCTGCAGCCTCAAAGAAATCAAAGAAGGCATAGTTAATGCCCATTTCAAAGATATTTGCCTAAAGACAGCTAAACAATTATTACAAACCAAAGTAAACTTATTACAACTATCAGCAGAGTTATTATAAAGATAATAAACAGCCCTGAAGTCAATATTTTCATCCATTAAGCCTCGAAAAGTAGAAACATAGTTATGAAGCAGAGTTATAGGTAGAATGCATTCCTGCCTTATGCCTTGCATGGTTTTCAAGGCTAGGAATTGCATTGATCATGGAATTAATGATACTTGAACCCTAGAAAGTCTTCTACCTCCTCATTTCTTATAAAATCTCATTGAGGAGCACATTGTAAAAGGTTGGTGTCTGAATATCTGTTGCATGTAAATATATTTCTGAAGCTGCTGTAAACTCTGTTTGTAATTGAAGATACCTAAGTTGAGATGAGAAGTTTGAAGCTGTAGAGACTCACTGGACTTGCTAATTGTAACTGGTTTGAAGCATCAAATACAAGCTAATTTATGGGATCTTGGTCTATGTCAATGGTGATGTTTTTCTTACTGTAAATTGTTGTTTTATTTTTTTTTCCATTCTGTCCATTTTCTCTGATAAAGAACAACAAATATCGAGCTAGGATTTACTGTTAAAAGTACCCTACTCTCACTGATAAGATTTATCTACATGTTTTCTTCAAATTGTGTATTTAAGAATGATTTAATACAGTCCAAGCAGTTAAGGAATGTTGGTGAGCCCATGTAAACATTGTTCTTGAATGTTATTTTCAGTTCCTTCTAAGTAAAGTTGAACTAGGGAAGTCTATGGTTAGCCCTATCCTCTAGTTTTATCTCCAAAGGTTGTCTGAAATTTTCCCTTAAGAGTATGTTGAAAGTAGGCTAGTTTCAAAGTACTTACCTGATCTTAGAATATTTTTTCTGTTTATCATGAATGTTTATCCTTTGAATATGTTGAAAGTAGGATAGGTTCAAAGTCCTTACCTGATCTTAAGCTATTGTTTGTGTTTTTAAATGTTTTCTATTGAAAGTGCATCGAAAGTAGGCTAGTTTCAAAGTACTTACCTGATCTTAGATAACTTTTATGTCTTTCTTAATTGTATGCCAAAAGTAGGATATTTTCAAAGTACTTACTTGATCTTAGGCTGCTCTTTGTTTCCTTCATCTATTTAATTTCCCTTTTTTATTGTTTCACTCCATTCCATAAAATCAACTTAAAGAGATCATTTGACATAGATGACTTGTCCCATGGACTACTCTTGAGCCTTGCTGTTTCAATTAAATCCTACTATGACTCCATAGCCCAATGGATTGAAGCTGCTCCTTGCCTATCTTGTTAGCTGAATCATCCCTTCACTTTCATACACCTTCACCCTTCATTTATACTTCCTTCACCTTCACACATGTTTGCCCAACCAAAACCAAACAAAACCTTGTTCTTCGTAACTAGCCTAACATCACATTTCAAGACTTAAAGATAAATCAATCTTTGCACTTATAGAGAGATCCCTCTTTGGATTAAGGAGGGCTAGATCCTAGAATCCCAAAGTGGTTCATATGTAGGCTTTGCAGTTTGTATTTTCCAATCTTGCAAATTACAGGGACCTAACAAGCTTGCAATGTTTTAGACAGTTTAATCATTTTTGGTTTTTGTTCACTTCCGATGTTAAATTCTTCTACTTTAGTTTCAATAGGTTCCAGTTTTGGTTTTTTGGCAACATCATTGAAATCAAACAATTCTTCTAATGGGACCAGTCCTTTTGGCAAGCTTTGAGTATTAGATTGCAACATTTCTAAATCTTACTTCTCCAAATCTGTACTAACTTCTGTGGTATGTTAAAGTTTATTAGATAACAGATTTATCTCAGCAATCTCTGGAGACTTTTCTTCCTTATCAAGTAAATTTTCTTTCATAGGATAGTTTGGTTCATACTCTGAATCTAAACTTAGTGGCTCAAATTCATTTCTGGACTGTAGGAAATCTTCTATTTGTTTATCTCCATCAAAAAATTGCCAGTATGTTTCATTATCTGAGACAGCTGGTCTAAATTTGACTTGGGTGGTGCATTTTTTGGTTTCATAAGGTGTTAGACAAGTTCTAGTAGTAAAGGCTAAACCATTAGCAAGGACATTTTGGTCTCTTGGGACAAAGATAAGTTGGAATTCATCAAATGTTTTTAATAAGTCCATGACATCATTTCTATAGGCTCTAATTCTGGGGTGTTTGGCACTATATTCCCCATTCACTTGCTTAATAATCAACTCTGAATCCCCATGAACTTTTATCCTTTTGGCCCTTAATTTCTTCAATAAGTGTAGGCCTAAAAGGAGGGCTTCGTACTTAGCTATGTTATTTGTACATTGAAAACTTAACCTGTAGGAATGCTCTCCAACATGATTGTTTTCAGTGTTGTGTATCCATATGCCTGCCCCGGCATTATTCTTAGTGCAAGATCCATCAAAGTTCATTTTCCAGAGAGGACTGTTTTCAGAATTACTAGTTTGGTTACCCTCCTCCTTGTCTTGTGTGCTTTTATATTGCTTTTGTAAGTCAACACTATGTTGAAATTGGTTTAGTTCCTCATGTTCTTCATTATGTTGAGGACTCTTCTCTTGACTCTCAAGGTTGACAAACAATGTATGAATATTTTGTAGCTCTAGACCAGTGATTAGTTTGCTGTAATTTTCTGATTTGGAAAACTATCTTGATACCTTTGTCTTGTCTTCCTCCTTTTCTGTGTCTGCCACTATGTTACAGTGAGGGGTGGCCACTAAGTCAGTTAAGGTTTCTTGCTCATTAAATGTTTCATGATTGAAGAGAATAAATGATTCAAGTTTTGTATGTACATAATAAAGAGAAGAGTTTTCTGGTCTCTCTTGGCTACTGACCATGTATTGCATGTGAGATTCCCTATAAAGTCTTCTAGTTTGATTAAAAACAGGGATGGTATCATATGTCATATCCATTTGCATTGTTCCTTGTAACTTAGCTCCCCATGATCTTGATAAAAGCATACCATACTTGGGGGGTACATTAGCCACTAGAATATCCATCACTAAACACTTGGCTAGAATTTGAGCTAAGAATTTGAGCTAAGTTTACACAAAGATCTTTGATCAAAGCTAAAAATTTCACTCTACTGGAGTCAAAGGAGTATATATATTTGTATGGTCTGGTTATTTCAAGGCCTAGACACTCCATTACTGCTTTGGGCATTAAATTATGAGAGGCCCCTGAATCATGCATAACATTGTGTAAAATTTTGTCATGAATTTTCAAACTAACATAAAAAGGAGGAATTGGCCCTTCTTGGTATGTTCCTTCAATCTTAGGACCAAATAAGAGCTCTGGTTGGTCATCATTGAGGTTGAAAGTGTCATTATTTTCTCCTTTGTTGAAGGCTTTCAAAATTTGTGATCTATATACATCTTGGGTGACTAATTTAGTAGGGGAACATAGATTTTGATCTTGGCAATTTCCTGTTCCAAACTAAAAGGAATTTGATTTTTTACAATGTTTGTTTCAGCCTTGTTAATCACCACTCTATCAGCAAAATCAACTTGCTTATTTCCTCTATTTAAATTGGTCAAAATTATTTTGATAGGAGCATTAGCTGAAGTACTAACACTGCTAAGGTATGCACTCTATTTTTCATTAATTTGAGTGCCTTTCTCTTTTTTTTTATTAGAATTTGTAGCCACTGTTTTGTCTTTTTGTTTTGTAACTTTGGGTTTGTTCACAAAGCTGTTTTTTGCAAAATTTTCAAAAGTCTTAGTTTTAGGAGTTTCCTGATTCTTTTTACTCCTAAGGTCATATTCTTTTGGAGTTTCTATGATGACATTTTCTAGCTCTTCATAATAATGTTCATCCTCCATTCTTCCATCATCATAGGGTGTGTATAAACCTTGTTTCCTATTGTGAGGAACATCAAAAGTATCATTGTCTACTCCCAACATGTTTATATCATCTTCCTCTATTTGTTCAATTGTTTCTTCAACCTTACTTACATAATTTTGATGAAAATGAGGTATAATCTCCTGATCAGGGTCTCTTGGTCTATTTTGAGGTTGGTTTCTCCTAAAATTTTGATTTTGATTTTGAGATTGATTTCTATTTTGGGGAGCTGATTGTTTTTCTCTAGATTGTTCTCTCTCAAGTATGCTCATCTTTTTCATCATCTCTTCCATTATCCTTTCCATTTTCGAGCTAGATGTGGAGTGTGCAGATTCCTCCCTAAATGATACTTTATTTTCATTCCTCATCCTTGCTCTTTTCTCTATCAGATTTACTTCCACAACAAGAGCTCCATTTTGCATGTCTTCTAAAGTCAAAGGGTCTCTTTCTCTTAGCTGATAGGCCATTTCAGGATCAAATCCTTCAGGAAACTTGTTCAAAGCTGAGCCTTGTGGAGGTTTCAATTCTGGGGGTAGGGCATTATACACAGTACTGAATCTAGTGCAATAATTTTGAACACTTTCCCAGTGTTTCTTTTGAGGTTATTGTAATCTGAAAGTATTTGGAGAGGGAATTTTCTAACTTCCCTCTTGTTTAAGAATAACTGATCGAAGGCTTGGAGGTCTTTAATACTATTAGGGGTTAAGCCTTTGAACCATTTTCTTACTTCTCCCCCTAAGCTTTGAGAAAAAAATCTGAGTTTGACAGTTTCATCATCAATATCATTTCTATCAAAATAGTCATTCATCTTGTCCACATGTTGTGAAGCAGTAGTAGCACTAATAGCATCATACAATGGTATCTTGGATTGATAGTCCGGTGGTAGATTGAATAAAGGTAAATGAAGGAATAGGGGAGCATACCTGTTTCCATGATATGAGGTTGTGGGAAAAATGGAGCGTTTATAGGTGGAGGGGGTTGATGGAATGGGGTGGTTTGAATAGTGGGTGTATGGAGAATAGATGTGGATGGACCAGTAAGAGACTATTGAGCAGATCTTGGATGAGAGAAACCAAAATTATGAAGGTAATGCAAATCAGGTGGGGTAGTTTCTCTGTTAACAATGTTTTCACCACTATATTGGGATGAAGGTGAAGGCTCAAAGTCTGTCTGATCTATATCATCAAGTGGCCTATTTCTGAATGGGTTTCTTAAGTCAACTTGTGAATCTTGTAGAGCTGTAAGGTTTTCAGGAACAGAATTAGCTCTATGGAGTGACCTAACAATAGTTGAAGTTTTCACCTTAGGATATTTCCTAAGGATTATTTCAGGATTATCAACTATCTCTGGTGGATTTGGGTTAGGATGCGCTCTAGTATGAACTCTTCTAGAAGCCACTATGCTATGTTTTCAGACCCAATAATAAGAAAATTTTAACCATATATGACAATAATTAGTAGGCTAACTGATCTTTAGCAAGGGAAATTTAATCTTTAAAGTTTTCTTAACTGAGTTTATATGATGTTATGATAGTAATGGGATTCCCAGTGGAGTCTTTAGGTATTTTTAGGATCATGGAGTCACCAGGTGGAAATTTTTAGCTTTAGAAGGTAAAATGTTTTATGGTCCACCACCATTAAAAGGTTAGAATACCAATCTGATATATTTTTGGGTTTTCTAAGATTTTTAGTCCTATGGGTTATAAGAGTGTCCTAAATCTATTTCAACACTTAGCCACAGTGCTGAGACAAAGAGATTTTACTTTTATGGCTTAGCTAGCTGATTCCTTCAAGGTTTGATAAGGCTATATGAGAATCCTAAGGGTAACTTAGTTTGTCACTAGTTCAAACAAGTCCTATCATGATCACCATTATGCTTGGTAGTGCTTGAAGAAAGCTACTTATACTGCACTGAATGCTGAGTGTTTTGTTTTAATGATTTTACTCAGAACCCCCCAGCAGAGTCGCCATAATGTTAGGTCTCTGTAGTTTGCAAGATTTGCAAATACAAAAGCTGCAAAGCCTAAATATGAACCACTTTGGGATTCTAGGATCTAGACCTCCTGAATCCAAAGAGGGATCTCTCTATATGTGTGTAAATATGTGATATTTATAGCTTTTGAATGTGATTTTAGGCTAGTTATGAAGAAAATGTTTTGTGTTTGTTTGGTTGGGTGTGATCTTTAATTGAGTAGAAAGTCCTGAAAATGAAAGGGTTTCAAAGGTGTGAAGGTGTGAATAATCAAAAAAAGTTTCAGCTAATAGGATAGGTATGAAACAACACTTAATCCATTGGGCTATGGAGTCACAAAAGGTTTTAATTGTACAAAATTTTTCAAGAGTGGTCCATGGGGAAAGTCATCTATAACAAAGGATATTTTAGATTAAATGATGGAATGGAACATTAAAAGTGTTGTGAAAGTGGAAAAAACCAATAATTTAAACAAGGATTTATCAACTTTCCAAACAAGAAAATCCTTTTAAGTAACTGTTTGAAGTAAACCAAAGGACAGGGCTAACCATAGACTTCTTTGGACAAACATGTATTAAAGTTAACTTATCAGACAAACAATCCAGTAATCCACATGACTACTTTCAGAAAGGATGAAAACATATAAGAAAACAAAGTGTAGCTTAAGATAAAGTAAGATATCATTAAAATCTAGGCTTGCTTTCAGCATACTCTGAGGGAAACTTTCAAACAACCTTTGGAGAAAGAACTAGAAGACAGGGCAAACCATAAACTTTTCTAGTTTAACTCTACTTAGCATGTAATGAAAATATCATTCAAGAACAATGTTTCAAGTTTAGACAGTAAGACATGGGCTCACCAACATTCCTTGACTGTTTGGACTGTACTAAATAATTCTTAAAAACACAAAGGAGGAAAACATAAAGATAAAGCTTATCAGTGAGAGTAGGGTACTTTTAAGAGTAAATCCTAGCTCTATATTTGTTGTACTTTATCAGAGAAAAATGGACAATTTTATGGAAAACACAAGAAGGAAAACAAGTACAATGAGAGGCACATCACCAATGGTATAGACCAGGATCCCATGAATCAGCTTGTATATTGATGTCAATCCAGTTACATACTTCAAGTCTAATGTTTCAGTACAAGAAAAACTTCTCTTCTCAGCCTAAAGTCTTTGATTACAAACAGAGCTTCAACATTCTCTGAGAAGTATTTACATGCAGAAAATTTTGAGCAACAAGTATTACATCAAAGTCCAACCATCAACAATGTGCTCCTCAAGGAGATTTATACGAAAATGAGGAGGTGGAATAAAAGGAAGAATCTCTAGGTTCAATTAATACAAGTTAATGCTTCTTTGCCTTTGAGAGGCTCAATAGAGAAGATTTCTGATATTTTCCATGTATTAATTGGTTTTCATTTAATTTTTAGCTACTTGGAATATTTCGTTGACTTTAAAACTCTTTCAGATAAGCTGGAAATAACTCTGGCTGTCTTTAAGAAAATATCTTCTGACTGGGAAATAACTATGCCTTCATTTGATTTATTGAGGCTGCAGGTGGCACTTTGGTAGCTGAAGAGGAAATTTTTGCCTCCGGTGTGGCAGTGGAGGCCTCTTTACTAATATATTTCTTTGTTTAACCTTAAAACACTTTAATCTGTTCTTGATTTTTGTTTAGGCTTAATTAAGCCTTGATCTTTTTTTAGGGTATTTGTTCTTTAACACTGTCTTTAACTCTTTAATCTATGGATTAAAAACCCTGATCTTCAAACTTTGGCTTTAATACCTTTATCGTTGATTTTTCGTTCTGATACAATTTGTTGCTCTGTTTTAGTGGCACAGGTGGTTTTCTATCAGTTGGAGGGTTTCATCTAATGATCAAGGATCACAATCCATCGATGTAATTGAGAGCCTGAAACCCTGCTGGTTCCTTTTCTTCATTGACTTAAGGCACAAAATCATCACTCCGAGCCTTATTTTTCACCTGTCTATGACTGTGGAAAAAACACAGATCGCACACCACTTAACCCTACAAAACACAAAAAAATCATTAAGAAACCCTGCAGGATTGGTATAACTGCGTTACAAAGGTTTAATGGAGGCGATGGAGTGCTTGAGGATAGATGAAATGTAGTGGAAGAGGGATCAAAACCTGGCAGAACAGATAACAAGGAAAAAATTTGAATTATGGCGTGAATTTGAGGTTAAGTGGTTTCGGAAAACCCTTAATGGTTTTCGCGCAACGTTTTGTGGGGGAGGCGGTATTCGATTTTGGAACATGATTCCATACAGCATTTGACACGTGGAAAATGGAAACTGCCTATTTCGCGCGGAAGTAGCACACTGCGAAGCGGGGCAAAAAATTACGCGAAATCGTGTTTGAGCCGTTGGATTGGAGGCTCCAGATCTAACGGCGCGGATAGAATGCGATGGGCGGAAAGTTGCGAGGTAATAATTTTTAAGCGAGGTCCATGGTGATGTGTAGTTTTGTTGCATAGAAAATCAATGGTGAGATCGGGTTAAGTCCCGATCGTTGGATCTCCGCAATGAACGGTCAAGATTTAAAGAGGGGTGGGTTAATTTGAATGGAGAAAAAGGGAAGGCATGCATAAGGGTGGAAGAATGGAGCCCGATGGCCATTGATCTGCAGAGATCAACGATCCATATTTATTTAAAATCAAAATGTTGGGGAAACTAAAATGGAAGGAAATAAGGGTTCGGAAGAAGGTTTTTAGGCCTTTAGCACCCGACTGCGAGGCTTAGGCCATATGAGGTGGAGGGCTAAAAAATATAAGCCCTTGGGGGCTTAGCTCTTTATAATGCAGAAGACTGTTTATTAGGCCTAAAACAAAGATTTTAAGGCCAAAAGAGGGTCCCGATAAATAAAAGAAAGGAATTTAAAACCAAATAAAGGGGAGATATAAGGTTTTAAAAGGGTTTTGATGCTTTTGGAGGTTAAAATTAAGGTTAAATGGAGGGATTTTAAGAAGTGAATAAAGATGAAAATGGGGTTGTTTATGAGTAAGAGGAGGAGTGAAATGATGAAAAAAAGGAGCTCTTAAGTAGTTTTCTTTGGTAAACAGCAGGTAATTTAGGACTAATAGTGAAACAACAGTGAATATTAACTCAAAGGGTAAAGATCACCATAAGACTTCAAGAACTTACAATTTGGACATGAAATTGTATCTTGAAGGCTAAAAAGATTTAGGCACCATTTGGTATGAAAATTTTTTATAGGTGGCTAATAGGTACTTTGAAGGGAGACTTCAGAATTTTTTTTCAAGTGGCAGCAAGTAAGCAGGGAAAACCATAAATCATTCTTGAGACCAAATGTTTGAAATATTTATGAAATAAACAAGCTTAAGGATTGAAAAGTAGTCAAAATTCTCAATAAAACCTTTAGCAGATGAAAACGTAAAGGCAGTGAAGAGTAAACAGGCCCAAGGTGCTTCTAGGAGACATTTCTTAGCCTAAGTTTTTTACTCTACTACAAGCAAGAAATGATGAAACAGAATGGAAAATAGGAAAAACATTAACAGATTGGAATAATTCACCAACAACCAAGCTCAGGGATCCAATGATAGAGCTTTCTCCATCAACAAATAGGTCAAAAAATCCACAGGTTCTAGAACATCAAATTTCTTTCAATTTTAGCAGAGCTATGTATTACTTCAAAGAGTCATCAAAATGCCCACACCTTACAATGAGTTCTGAATGCAGTATTTATGCTGCAAATGAGGAGGTGGAACTCTTCTAGGGTTCAAAATGTTATTAATGAAAGAGTAAATACGTTACTGACCTTGATAACCATGCAAGGCATAAGGTAGGAATATCTGTAGATACCTCTTTGTTTTAATAACTTTGTCTTTACTTTCTAAGGATAAAACAGGTGAAAAGATTTACTTTAAGGCTTTATCATTATATTTTACAATAACTGTCTTGACAGTTTAAACTATATTATTTTGTGTAATAACTTCTGATTTGCCTTTATAGATAAAGAATGGCCAAAGGAGTCAGTTGATATTTATGATGAAATAACTGCTCTTTGTTGATGTATTCGAGGTTGCTTTAGCCTAATATTTCCTTTAATTTCATCAATAAGCTGTGTCTAAGGCCTGATTCTGCTTTAGCCTTCTTTAATCATCTTTTGTGTTTTTTTCACAGTGTTGACTGATTTAGCTTTGAATCCTTTGTCTTTTACTGCACTTTATCCATAATCTGCGCGTTTAAGCCTTTGACCTTTTGTCTCTTAATCTTCTCTGTTTGTCTGTATGCAGGGTTCCTTTACGTGCTGGAGGGTTTGCTGTGTAACCGATGCCCATGAAACATCGATTAAAACTTTGAAATTCGACCCTTTTTGTCCCTTTCTGCATTTGACTAGGCTCTAAGGATCATCACCCTTGGCCTTTTGCCACTGTTTCTTTGGCCGTGGGAGACCTTTTAACACCTTAGCCACCATAAAAACCTGCAAAACAAACAAAATATTTAAATAAAAACCTGTGTTTTGGTAGATTGCATTCAGAGGCTTGGGGAGAAGGTGACAAAGCGATTTTAGAGGAGGAAAATGCATAGAAGGGGTTCTATGGACGGAACCATAAAGAAACACGAGAAAAAATTGAATTAGGGCGTGAAATGGAGAAAAGAGGTTTTGCAGAAAACCAGAGTGGTATTCGAATGAGAGCTGAGTGGTAAGTGGTAAAGGGACAGGCGTACGCGATACAGGTGGGTGGGTGATGCATGTCATCTAAAACCACTTATTTTGCATTGAAATGGGGTGTTTAAGCCTTTTGGTAAAACATGCATGATATGGATTGTAAGCCATTGGATCGAGATGATCAATGGTTTAGATATTCTCACATATGCGCAAAAAATAATGAAGCGGCGAGAGGGCAGGTGAAATGCGAAAGTGTGACAACTGTTGGATCTGGTGGAGCCAGATCAAGGGTCCTAAATGCATCGGTCAGAGGCTTTCGATAAAGGCGATTAGGGGGAAGAATTGACAATGCGATGGAATATGGACCGTTGGATCCGAAAAGATCAATGGTGGAGATTTAGAATGGTGGATCAGGGGTTGGGAAAAAAATGAAGACCCGATGGAGCGAGAACCATCCAATCTAGATTAGATCGATGGTGGAGATCAAAGCGGGGGGGTGGAGGGTAAAGGCACGCTGGCCATTGGATCAGGATGATCAACGGTCCAAGATGCAACGCAATCTCGCACAAAGGCAATAGATGGTATGAGGGGTAGAGAGAAAAACGATGAAGCAATAGAGTGCTAATTGTTGGATTAAATGGGATCAACGGTCGAGATCATTCGGAAGAAAGTAAATAGGAGGAAATGATCAAGGGCGGGCGATGATGCAATGGTCGTCGGATCTGGAAAATGGACGGTTAGAATTAACTTGGAGGATTGGAAATCGATGGAAGAAAGGGCTAGGGAAGGAGGAATTTAGAATTGCGATGTGCCGATGGGAGAAGCAAGTACGATGCAGCGCAGACCATCGAATTGAGATCAAGATCAATGGCTAGGATTCAATTGGGGCTTCGCACATCAGTGGTGAAGAGGGTCAGGGGAAAAGGGAATTGGAATCGCTGAAGAGCGATGGGTGATGCGATGGAGCGGTGCAATGGACGGAGGACCGTTGGATCGGGATAATGATCAACGACTAGGATTTGATCACGGGGGATGATCATCGCACGGAGGAAATATAAAGAAATAAAAGGAAAAGGGGCAGAGCGAAGTGTGATAGCACGAAAGGAGCTTAAAGGCTGAGGCCGACAGTCGCGGGTTTTGGTTACATGGAGGAAAGGGTCTGAGGATTTAATCCCGCAGGGGCTTAAGGTTGTTTATAAGAAAAAGTTGGAAAATAGGCCGAAAAGTGGGTTTTTAAGCCTTTTTGGAGGCTTCTGGTAGGTTAGAAAGGGTATTTTTAAACCAAATAAGAGTGTTTATAATGGTTTAAGGGGTTTTTTCAGAGGAAATGAAGAGTTTATAAAGGGACAAAGGGATATTTTCAGAGGGAAATGGACTGATAAAAATAGGGATAAATAGCCTGAAATAAGCTTCTTTTTGAGACAGAAGGGTGATCTTTTTGGGAGGCATAGATGAAGCTTTTTAATGAATTGATAGATCTAGGATAATGAAGGTCGTGAGATTTCTAGAACTCACGATGTTTCTGCAAATATTTTTTTTATAAATCTGATGTTTTCAACTTAGTCATCTTTGGATAAGGTCAAAATTATGGACAACTAATAGTGGCTCCACTTGGGGAGGACATCTTTCTTTTTAAGGTGTCCAAAACCTCGGAAAATAATCTTTGAGTTTTAGCAGACCAGTGCCTTATCCATTGGGCATATTTCTTCTTTTTACTTGTTGATCTCTCTCTGAAAAAGACAACTTTTAGCAATCTGCAAGATGGAATCTCTTTTAAAACAACATCTCTACCTACCCAATCTTACTTTGTCCTAGCATTTTTTCTTCCTTTGATTGCATTTGAACTAGCAAACTATTTGCCATTTTATTTTTGAAAACATAAATAAACTAGCTAATCCTATCCTTATTTCTTCTGAGAGTCCAGATTAAACTGTTGAACTCTTTATTTCTCTACCTAACTATCTATCTGTCAATATTGGGCTTTTTGACAGATTTTATTCCCTATTTCTAAGATAGAAAATTTAAACACAGTCAAATTAGGATTAGACAGTCTGATTTGCTATGGAGGCTATGGAATTTACGTACAAGCTACACATAGACTTTATTTGCAAAAAATTAAAAACAAAACTGTGAAGGCCTAAGATCTGAAAATTATGAACATCCTTATATTATTTTATTGGTTCAGATTTTGATATTTTTAGAACCATTTCACTTTTCTCCTAATCTATTCTACTGATAAGTCAAGTCTGAAATAATATTATCAATCAGTGCTTCTACTAGCTTATCAACATAAATTTAAAGAATATTCAGCCATGATTAGGCTAGATGAATGAACAATATATCATTTTTTAATCAGTAGTGGCACTTAGATTTTCTCACTTTCAGAAAATTCTCTCTTTTGGGTATGGGGTTGTACCTCTTTTGAATCTTCCCTGTTTTCCTTCTCTTCTCTTTTATTGTGTTTGTATTTTTCATGATTTCTTTTCAAATGGATTATGTACAATGAATTAAAACTTGGAAGCTAAGAATCTTGACAGAAGTAGTGCTTGAGCATCCTTCCATTGACATGACCTCCAAATAAATATTCTCCATTCAGTTCTTGCAGAAAAATGCATTATGACCCCTGATAGAATGAATAATGTAGGGTCCTTTCCAAAGATTTTCAAATTTTCCATGTTTTCCCTTTTCTTCTCTTCTAGAATCCCACTTCAGAACTATATTTTCAACTTGGAAATCATTTGCTTTAGTCCTTTTGTCTAATAACTTCTTGATGCTTTCTTGGACTGTTTGTGTTCTCTTGTACACTTCCTCTCTAGACTGCTGTAAATGAATGGTCTGATTTATCCTTCTCTGCATATCATTTTCTTCAGATTGTACTTCTTGGAGGAGTTTCATGACTGGAACTCCTAGAGAGGTTGGGAAGATTGCATCCATGCCATAAAAAAGTTGATAGGGGGACATATTTGTTGACTTTTGGTGGTTAATGTATTAGCCCATAAAGCATAAATACGCTTACTATGCCATGACTTCTGATTTTGCTCCAACAATTTTTTGATAATATTGACAAGGCTTTTGTTAGAGGATTCAACTAATATATTTCATTGGGGATAGTAGGCAGTAGAATGAACCAATGTGAAATGATATTTACAGTAGAAGTCAACCATTCTTTTAGAATTGAAGGCAACAACATTGTCTGTGATAATTTTTCTAGGACAACCAAATCTGGATAGTATGTTGGTTTCAAGGAACTTGATAATGATAGAGTCAGTAGCATTCCTAGAAGGTATGGCTTCTATGCATTTGGTAAAATAATCAGTGACAGTGAGGATCCACTTATGTTGAGCTGAAGAAAATGGGTGAATTTCCTCAATGAAGTCCAAGCCCCATTGTTGAAAGGGAGCCTCAACATTGATGGGATGTAAAGGTAAAGGTAGGAGTTTTCTCTTGCCATAAAAAAATGAACACTTATGGCAAGACATGACAAACTTCTAAGTATCTGGGAAAAGGGTAGGCCAATAGTAACCAGATCTGAGGATTTTATTTGCTATAGTTTTCCAGTAAATATGTCCTCCACATTCTCCCTCATGCATTTCACGCATGATTTTTCTTGCATCAATCTCATGAAGAAATTTAAACAGTACTCCAATAGCATTCTTCCAATAAAAAACCCCATCTAATATGCAATAATTTAAAGCCTTCTGTTTTAAAAATCTAGCTTTATTTTTAGATAGAGAAGGAGGGGTATTCAGATAGAGCAACACATATATGATATCAGCATACCAAGGTGAATTCATGAAAGTTTCTTCAATAAATGGAGTTGTGAATTCTTTTGTTTCTTCTAAGACATCAACCATAGTCATATCTAGTGCTTGGAAGTTTGAATCATCCATGATTTTTGCTAATCCCTGCCCTTTGATTAGCTTGGTAGGCTTGATTTCTAGGTCATGTTCTAGAATAATAGCAATCCATTTTATCCTTTTACCATCTGGGTCTTAACTTATATTATCTTTGAAAATAGTATGTGGGATAAAAGCAATGATGTGAGAATGTAAAATGTAGACTCTGAAGTCTTTCAATTCTTTTACCAAGGCTAAGGCTTATTTCTCCATGATGTTATACTTGATTGGAGCATCTCTTAAGGCCCTCCTAAAAAAGGATATTGGTTGTTCTTGCCCCATGATATTCTTTTGCAGTAATACTGCAACTATTTCATATTCATATGCAAAAGAAAAGATGTAGAAATCTTTGGTGAAATCAGGTCTAATAAGAATTGGTGTTTGAGTTAAAGCTTTTTTTACTGGTTCAAATGACTATTTAACCTGTATTTCCCATTTAACAACTATTTCTTTCTTTATAATGTTTGTGATATTTTTTAATAGCTCAGCAAGGTTGGGGATGAACCTCCTTAAAAAATTTATCTTCCCAATGAAAGATTGTAATTCTTTAAGGTTTCTAGGATGGCTGATCTTCAATATGCCATCAATCCTTTTAGGGTCTACTTTGATTCCCTCTTCAGAGATTATGTGACCAAGAAGTTTTCCCTCTTGGAGTTCAAATAGTCTCTTTTTGGGATTCAAAGATAAGCCATATTTCCTACATTTCTCAAAAAAAAATTTTAAATGAATCAAGTGTTCTTCATCAGTTTTAGAGAAGACAGTAATGTCATCAAGGTAAATGATTGTAAAATAGCCTGTGTCTTCTGAGAAGGCTATATCCATGGCCCTTTGGAAGGTGGCCCCTGCATTCATTAAACCAAATGGCATTTTGACATACATGAATGTACCCCAAGGTGTAGTAAAGGCAGTTTTACGTTGATCACTTGGGAGTACTAACACCTGATTGTAACCTGAGAACCCATCCAATAGTGAAATTCTTTTAGACCCAACCACCCTTTGAAGTATGTGATCCAGTTTTAGCAAGGGGTAATTGTCCTTAAGGGAGGCTCTATTTAGATTTCTGAAACCAATGTAGAGCCTAATTTCCCCAGTATTTTTCCTAACAGATACTAATTTGGAAACCCATTCTAAATACTTGAGGGGAACTATGATCCCAACATCATACATTTTCTTAATCTCTTTCTTAAATAAAGGCAATAAAACAGGGTTTATCCTTCTGAGTTTTTGTTTGAAAGGATTCTGATTTTCCTTTAGAGGAATTTTGTGTTGAATGATGCTGGTATCATATGATTTTAGATCCTTGTATCCCCATGCAAAAACATCTCTAAATTCTTTGAAAATTTCTATGTATTGCTGTTTAATATGAGATGGGAGAGTGCTGGAAAACTTCATCATTTTGGGTTTTGCTAGACTGCCTATGTTATGTTCTTCTATTTTTATTTCTATAGGCTCCATTCTTGGTTCTTTGGATACATCATTGAAATCAAAATGCTGTTCTAATGGTGCTAGACCTCTTGGAATTGTGTAATTTTTCCATTGTAAAACTTTCAGGTCCTTTTGGTCTGTATTGTCAACTATTTCTACCTTAAAAAGATGTTCAAAATGGTTTATATCAGCAGAAAAGGACAACTCTCTTTCATGGATTTGTTCTACATTTAAACATTTTTCTTCATGGCTTGAAGTAGATGTTGATATGGCAAAGTCATTTTTTAATTGTAGGAAATCATCTATGTGTTTGTCATCTTCAAAAACTTTCCAATAGTATTCATTGTTAGGTACTGCATGTCTGTTTTTTATCTTTATATTAAATTGTTCATTTATCTGTGGTATTTTGCAATTACTAGCAGAAAAGGGAAGTTCGTTAGCTAGATGATTTTGAGCTCTTGGGATGAAAATGAGTTCATATTTTTTGAAAGTTTTTAGGAGATCAAGGGGAGCATTTCGATATTCTCTGAGTCTTGGGTTCTTAGTTGAATATTCCCCTTTAATATTTCTAATTATTAGCTCGGAATCTCCTTGGACTGATATTTTCTTGGCTTCTAAATCTTTGAGAAAATGTAGGCCAAGGAGGAGGGCTTTGTATTCAGCAATTTTGTTTGTACATGGAAAATCTAGTTTATAGGAATATCCTTGGTTTTTATTATGTATCCACATACCTACCCCTGCACTTGTTATGCTAAAAGAGCCATCGAAGCTCATTCTCCATGGTGTTTCTGTCTCATTTTCATTTTGTTTCTGCTGCTGAAGGCTACTGAAGTTTGGGTTGTTTTGTATTTGAATGGAGGACAGATTTGACTATTCTAGTGGACTAAATTATTCTTTGTTTCCTTTTTCCTATTGACTGATTTCATATTCATTAAATAAGATAAAGGAATCTAAGTTTGAATGGATGGAATACATAGGAGTGTTGTTTGGCCTATTTATATTTCTCACCATGTACTTCATGTCGGATTCCCTATATAATCTTCTAGTTTGGTTAAATACTGGGATGGTGGCATAAACATGTCCATTTGAAGGCTCCCCTAAAGTTTGGTTCCCCATGATCTTGATAAAAGCATGCCATACTTTGGGGGAATGTTAGCTACTACTATGTCCATTACTAGACTCTTAGCAAGAATTTGTGCCAGGTTGACACACAAATCTTTGATTAGGCCTAAGCATTTGACCTTTCTTGAATCAAATGAACATAGGTCCTTATATGGTTTAGTAATTTCTAAGCCTAGGCTTTCCATTACTACTTTGGGCATAAGGTTATGTGAAGCTCCATATTCTAACATGGCATTGTGTAAGATCTTATCATGTATATTCAGGCTGACATAGAAGGTAGGGACAACCCATTCTTGGTATTTTCCTTCAACTTCAGGACCAGATAATAATTCTTGTTTATCATCTGTCAAGTTTAAAGTATCAATGTCACTTCCTATATTAAAATCTCTCAAAACTTGATTTTTATATACATCCTGAGTTACTAGTTTAGCTAAGGGTATGGTGATTTTTATCTTGGAAATTTCCCCTTCAAGGCTGAAAGGAACTATTTTTTTTGACATATTTACATCTGTTTTGTCATTTACAACACTTTCAGCAATTCTGATTTGCTGAACTTTATTTGGACTGTTATTTGGGACATATTTGTAAGAGCCACTAGCAGAAGTACTAGGGCATCTTTGTTCAACACTTTGCTGACTGTTTTTGTCTTTATTTAGATTAGTTTTCTTGGCCATAGTGTTGGTGTTACTGGCTGTCTTATTAGGCTGATTTTCTGAAGTTTTCCTAACAACAGTATTAGTGTTTTTGTCATTGGAAATCTCCGGGCTCCCTTTGGTTCTAAGATTATATTTTTTGTGTCCCTCCATGATTTAATTTTCAAACCCCAATCTGTAATCTTTAGAATCTTCATGATTGTTTTCAATTTTTTCTGAGGAGAAGAATCCTTGTTCTTCTTCAATGAGAAAAACATCTGTCTCACTGTCAGATCCTATCAAGTTTACATGATTTTCTTCCAACCTTTCAACTTCCCTTTCTTCTTCTTGATCAACATAGTTTTGTTGAAAGGGAGGCCTAATATATTGGTCATTATCTCTTTACCTATCTTGATTAGGGTCTCTTCTGAAATTTGGGTTTCTATTTCTGTTTTAGGGGTTTTTTTGGTTTTCTCTAGGAGGCACTCTATCATTCATAGTTATATTCTCAAGCATTCTCTCCATTACCTTCACTAAGTTATCAATTTTAGTATCTGATGATGAGGTTGATGCCATTGTATCATCCCTATATGTAACTCTTTTCTCTGCTTTTAACCTAGCTCTTTTCTCAATCAGATTTGCTTCTACACTTAAGGCTCCCCTATGCATATCTTCTAAAGTTGAGGGGTATCTTTCTCTTAGCTGGTAAGCCATTTGAGGATCAAAGCCCTCTAGGAATTTAGCTAAGGCTAGGCCTAGTGGAGGTTTCATGTCTGGGGGAAGTGCATTATAAACACTATTAAATCTAGTGCAATAATCTTGGACACTTTCCTCAATATTTATTTTGAGGTTGGTATATTCTAAAAGGATTTGGAGAGGGTTTTTCCTAATTTCCCATTTTTTTATGAATTTTTGATATAAATAAGAGAGATCATTTATGCTGTGAGGAGTTAAGCCTTTAAAACATTTTTTGGCTTCTCCTCCCAGCCTTTGAGCGAAAATTATCATCTTAATGGTCTCTTCTTCTATTTCCATATAATCAAAAGCATCATTCATTTTATCTACATGTTGCTGGGCAGTAGTAGGTTCATTTCCAGTGAAATGGGGAATTTTGGATTGGTAATCATTGGGTAAGGGAACCAGAGGTTGTGGTAACACTAGTGGAGCATACCACGCTGCCATGATAGGAAATAATGGGGGATTTACAAGAGGTGGATTAAAAAGAGGGAAAGTGGGTTGAAATGGAGTGTTTTGAATAGTGGATGTGTGGATAGGAGTAGACGAAACACTGGGGCCAGCAAGCTGTTGATGATAAGATTGTTTATGGAAGGAGCTGAAATGGTGGAGAAGCTAAGAGTCAGGAGGAGTAGAAGGTGAAGCTTCTCTACTAAAGCTCTATTGAAAATCTATGGTTTCAAATTCAGCTTGGTTCAAATCACTTTGACACTTATTTCTAAATAGGTTATTTGTGTGAGGTAAGTCAAAGTGAGGATCTTTTAAGACTGTGAGATTTTCAGGGACAGATCTTGTTCTTGGGATGGTCCAATCCATAGTTGGTTTTCTAGATCTAGAAGTTTGCCACAAAATCTTCTCTAGATTTTCAACTATGGTAGGAGGGTTAGGATATGGATGGGATCTAGTATTGACCCTATGTGAAGCCAGATTTCAATTTCCAAAATTTAGAGAGGTTGAGGCTTTTGGATTGTTTTGCACTCACAGTGATTTCTATAATAGGGAACTATGTTTCTAAACTTCCTCAGGGTTGGTTAGCACAATCCTAGGGAAATCTAGAGTTCTAGAGGAGTAATAGACCTATTGGGGCTAGTGGAGTCACCAGGTGGAAATTTTAGCTTTTTGAAGGTAAAATGTTTTATGTTCCACCACCAATGATTTATTTGAAAACCAATATGAAATTGTAATGTTCCCAATTTTTAGCCTCAAGCTAAAAGGAACATTATAGTTATCATATTTTTATTTTGTTGAATAAAATGGGTAAGGAGACCCCTTAACCCCTTTAGATGGAGAAATAACACTCCTTGTGTGAAAGGAGGAATAATAAAGCAATTGATTTGAGCACCACATGGTGTGAATAGGACTGGATCATGCTTGATCTATACATTTTGAATAAGTCAACATCGCTGTCCAAGAGAGGGACCTCCATGACAAGGTAGCACAGTTTTAGAGGAGGCTCCACTTGCATGAGCTAGGTGGCAAGTGTGAATGGGACCCATGGTGAGAGGAGTTCATTTTCTTTATAAGGAGGAGATGGCAGCCCATTTTCAATATGCATTAGCTTATCATTTCCATTGGGTTTGCAAAGACTTGCATCCCCGGGCTGTTTAGTAGGGTTGTAGTGTTCTTGAACCCAAGGGTGTTCCCGGTCGGGAATCCATACCTCATCCTCAAGGAAGGAGAGGGTTTGAGCTCCATTTCCTCATTCCAACATTTGGCCAAGCTTACTCGTTCAGCTACAGGGTTATTCTGTTGGGCAGGAAACATTGAGTTGTTGGGTGCAGCAATAAAGGAACTCATAAAGTCATTCTTTGGCTTGTTCTTCGGAGGAGATCTTGCATATTCTTTGGAGGAGCATCAGAGGAGACTCTCAGGCATCATTTCAGATATTTTGCACCAGGCCAATCATTCACCATCTCTCAAAGTTCAGTCTAGGGCTGAAACTGCGTTATTTTATGTAGGCAGTTGCTGGGAGGGTCATTTGAGCTTATCAAGAGGAGTGTTTTTGAGTAAAAGGGATCAGCCCTTTGCTTGAGAACATTATCAGAGGAAGACATTATTATTTCAGATCTGCTACAGCCTCATTCTTATTTTGATTAAGTTGCAGTGACAAGTAATTTGTCACATTGTATTTTATCCGGCATTTCTGGCAATCTCTCCTGGATTGGCTAGAGATTTTGTATTGGATCCCATCCTTCCATTTGTGGGAATTTATTTGTAACCTTCAGCCACATTACCATTTTTAATGTATTCAATAGCTTCTACTCTCATAGAGACAACACAGTCACTTCTTTCTAGCATTCTGTGCAATTGCAACAACTCATGTATTTCATTGCTTGATCATTAGAGATTGGTTCTCATAGCTTGAGTGGCTTGTCCCTCATGATTTTATTGTATATTATTGCTGATATATTAATATAATGATGGATTCATAACATTTCCCTCTTATGTTGCATTCATAATTGCATATTTTAATGGTTATGTTCATGTACTGCTGTAAGCTCTCTCATTGAGCATTTTCTAAGAGATCTAGTTTGGGGAGATCTGAATAACCCATTTAGAGACATTTCTTTGGGCTCAAATTTTGGAAGAGAAGTTTTTAATGAGTTACCAAGGGGATCCAAGTCCCCCTTTAGCTTATTTTTACATTTCCTTCCTTATACAGTGTCCCCTTGGACCATTTTGCAGAAAATCTTGAAAAGGAACATTATAGTGGTATCAGAGCATCAATATTGGCTCAGACTGTGCAGCCCAAGATAATATGCCATCTGAAGGAGAAGCTCCTAGCATAGAAGAGGATATGTACAAAGGAAAAAAGAAAAGAGGAATGAAGGAAGAGGAGGTCTCCCTTCTTCTTTTCCAGACCATGGAGGGTATCATTGAAGATCTTGAGGAGATAGAAAGGGAAAATTGGAAAGATTTTCTGGGAGGGTTTGTGGATGAAGGAAGCCCTATTTGTGACCATGTTGGGTGTGAGCATTCAGCCACACATGCAAATCCACACCACAATTCATTTCCCACTTGCACTGTAGGAAGAATGGAGGAAGAAGATGAGGCCATTAGAGTAATAACACTGCAACTCAAAGGTATGGCTCATGATTGTTGGTTTGAAAATTCTGTTTCATATTTTCATGCAAATGTAGAATCATATGATGGATTCAATAAAGGGTTGGTGAGAAAATTTGATGAAAATCACTGTGAATCTCTACATATCAAAACATCAAACACTTTTCATGCATTGGAGGGAACCATGAAACAAACTCCATTCCATATTTCTGAAGGGGATGTAAACATGTATGATGGATTTCTAAGGGCAAGATCCCCATTTTGTGAAGGGCCCTCTTCCATTTGTGAAGTCATGAAGGTACTTCCTTCAAGAGATGACCAAGAGCTAGGGTCTTTCCTTGATGATGAGGTAATCTCAATTATTGATGGGGGGGATAAGCATGAGAGATCTAACAGCATTTTCCAATTGGGAGGAGATCCATCACCACATGGAGGTGAAAGGGGAGCCATTACTTCTATTAGAAGAGCCCTTGTATCTTTGAAAGGAGTTCCAAATGTTTTAACATGTGGGAACCATGGCACAATTACGGAGTCATATGTAGCAGTTATTGGGGATTGTGAGATGGAAGAGGAAGAGAAGGATGAGCATCAAGGGATGATACACCCTTATCTATTCCGAAAATTTTTAACACAAGAGAAGGAGATTGTACAACGTAGTGAAGAGAGGGAAAAATCAGTCCTCTTATACATACAATCCACTTCTGAACTTGATGTCTCACTATATGAAGGCATTCGACCTGGAAGGCCACCTAATCTAGAGTTGATGAGGGGCATCTTGTCATTTTATTCACCACTCTTGGAATTCGGATAGGTGAAGACATTGAAGGAGTCTAGCACAGCGCAGAGAGTTTGGGTTAAAGCCAAGGAGGAGGGAGACACTCTCTCATTTTCAGTATTGCCCACTCTCATCAGTTATGCTGCGCTGAAAGAGTTTTTTGCAGGGATGGAGGATGGCATCTTCATGATGCATGATGAATACTCCACATATTTGGAGAGGAAACTTTCTTTGAGGAAGGAATCTTTCACTCATGGGAGTGGATGAAGGCCACTCATTCTTACCTTGACCCAGCTTGGGAGCTTCCTTGTGGATGACAACTTCTCATGGGAGGACAACTTCCAAAGGAAACTATCACTATTTGAGCATGAGCAACTGCATGATGGGCATGGAAGCATTTTTGAGGATGAATTTGGCATTGGGGATGTCACAATAGCAGGAAACAGTGTGAGGGGAGCTTCACATGCTAGATCACTAGCGCTGTCTATGAGGAGGATTGATCCGTATTGGAGGTCTCAACTTTTGGTAGAGCACTCCAGAGATCTTGGTGCATGCATGGTTCTTGATGACCTGGAGGGAGATGACAGATACATAGCGGATGATATGGTCATCTATTATTATGACAGAGTCTTCTTGACTAGGGCTTCTAGTCTCAAGAAGAGATTATTACATGCAGCACATGAGGACTTTCTATCTATGCACTTTGATGCATATGTTGCTTTGCTAGAGGAGTTCACTTGGGAGGGCATACAACATGAATTATATCAACATATGGAGATATTCACAACCCATATTATTTTGGAGAGGTTGGCACAACTATTTCCCTACTCATTGGAGGTGAGGGAGAGCATTCAGATGAGCCATTTCAGCTCAAGGACTGGAGTACATGGTAAAGGAGGTATATACTCTCATTTTGATTTACCTTTCTTTACTTTATATGAGAATCTTGATGAGCTAAGGATGATCACATCTCCTTATGCTCCTTATTATGATGTACTTGCGGCCCATTGCAGCAATGGGAGTGGTTGTTTTATGATGGTTTGTGGGGGAAGCCACATATTTCTTGGTGTGCATCATTGGCACAAATTTTTACTTTCATGTTTTCACCTTATGAGATGTTTGTGGCAGAAAAAAAGTGGCTGTGAAATCACTTGTTGTTTTTAGTTTTGATGCAAGTAGGAGGCTCGCTGCATTGGTCCCATGAGTGGAGCAGTTACCCACTCTCTAGTTGTCTCATGACAGCTTGTTTCCATTACATATGGCTTCCTTCTGTTGCTAATGGATACACATTTATAGGGAGCACTAATTGGAGAGTGTTGGAGGTATTGGGATAGCCCATTGGGAGTATGATTCTCCCTATTGTACATGTCTTATATTTCAGGAGACACCATGGGCAAACCATGATTGCCACAGTGCTACTTTTATCTCCTTGTGGGAAAAACCACTTGGAGAATTTGAGAGGGCATATCATGGCTGATTTTCTAGATGGGGAAGCTTGGGCCATTCTCAAAGACCATAATATTTCAGCCCAAGGACAGAGGAAACCCCATATGTACCACAAATGGAGAGAGAGACATCTTTGGAAACAAAATCCCAACTCTCCATTCAGCCCCAACACATTGCATGAACTAGGGGTTGAGATTTTTATTTGGATGATAGCATGGATGAGAGGATATTCATTGGGGACAAATTTTTCCCATGCATGTCATCACTCCTACCTTGAGGAGTCCATATCACAACAATAAAGTTTCCATCTACACCTTCTATCTTTCCATGATGTTCACCATTCCAGTTTGCATACTTGGGAGGGAGCATTGGAAGATAGATTTGTTGTAGGATATCTTGAGCAGTGGTGGAGATTGTTGATGAGGAGGCCACAGAAGAAAGGGGGGAGGAATTTTCTTCTCTCTATGCAGTTGCTTGAGGATAAGAAACATGTGGGAGGGGGGGACTGTAATGATCCCAATTTTTAGCCTCAAGCTAAAAGGAACATTGTAGTTAGCATATTTTTATTTTGTTGAATAAAATGGGTAAGGGGACCCCTTAACCCATTTATATGGAGAAATAACACTCCTTGTGTGAAAGGAGGAATAATAAAGCAGCTGATTTGAGTACCACATGGTGTGAACAGGACTGGATCATGCCTGATCTAGACATTTTGACTAAGTCAGCAACGCTGTCCAAGAGAGGGAATCTCCATGACAAGGCAACGTAGTTTTAGAGGAGGCTCCACTTGCATGAGCTAGGTGGCAAGTGTGAATGGGACCCATGGTGAGAGGAGTTCATTTTCCTTATAAGGAGGAGATGGCAACCCATTTTCATTATGCATTAGCTTATGATTTTCGTTGGGTCTGCAAAGACTTGCATCCCTGGGCTGTTTAGCAGGGTTGTAGTGTTCTTGAACCCAAGGGTGTTCCCGGTCGGGAATACCTACCTCATCCTCAAGGAAGGAGATGGTCTTAGCTCCATTTCCTCATTCCGGCATTTGGCCAAGCTTACTCCTTCAACTACAACGTTATTCTATTGGGCAGGAAACGTTAAGTTGCTGGGTGCAGCAATAGAGGAACTCATAGAGTCATTCTTTGGCTTGTTTTTTGGAGGAGAAATTGCATATTATTTGGAGGAGCAGAAGAAGAGACTCCCGGGCATCATTTCAGATCGTTGGAACCAGGCCAATCATTCACCATCTCTCATAGTGTAGTATAGGGCTGAAACTGCATTATTTTATGCAGGCAGTTGTTGGGAGGGTCATTTGAGCTTATCAGAAGGAGTGTTTTTGAGTAAAAGGGATCAGACCTTTTCTTGAGAACAGTATCAGAGGAGGGCATTAGTATTTCAGATCTACTACAACCTCATTCTTATTTTGATTCAGTTTCAGTGACAAGTCATTTGTCACATTGTATTTTATTTGGCATTTCTGGCAATCTCTCCTGGATTGGCTAGAGATTTTGTATTGGAGCCCATCTTTCCATTTGTGGGAATTTCTTTGCATCCTTCAGCCACATTAAAATTTTTCATGTATTTAGTAGCTACTACTCTCATAGAGATAGTTCAGTCACTTATTTTCGGCATTCTGTGCAATTGCAACAACTCATGTATTTCATTGCTTGATCATTGGAGATTGGTTATTATAGCTTGAGTGGCTTGTCCCTCATGATTTTATTGTATATTATTTCTGATATATTAATATAATTATGGCTGCATAAAATTTCCCTCTTATGTTGCATTCAAAATTCCAGAGTTTAATGGTTATGTTCATGTACTGCTGTAAGCTCTCTCATTGAGCATTTTCTAAGAGATCTAGTTTGGGGAGATATGAATAACCCATCTAGAGACATTTCTTTGGGCTCAAATTCTGGAAGAGAAGTTTTTAATGAGTTAAAAAGGGGATCCAAGTCCCCCTTAAACTTATTTTTACATTTAATTCATTATACAGCGTCCCCTTGGACCATTTTGCATAAAATCCTGAAAAAAGGAACATTACAGAAATGTTTTTGGGTTTTCTGAGCTTTTTGTAGTTCTATGGTTGTGAGAGTGTCCTTTACTTGATTCCACACTTAGCTAAGGTTATGAAACAAACTAAGTCTACTCTATGGCTTATCAGCTAATTTATCCAAGGTTTGATAAGGGTCTCTTAGAATCCTAAGGGTTACTTAGATTACCACTGATTCAGACAGGTCCTATCATGATTACCATTATGCTGGTAGTGCTTGAAGGAAGCTATATTTCAATTGATTTTCTTTGATTTACTGAGGGTCTAATGAGTTTTTAAGAAGTTTTTATGTGACTATATACTCAGAAGTCCCACCGTGATTTCCAGAATGTTGGGGTCCTGTGATTTGGCTGATTGAAAAACCAAATGACAAGGCAAAATATAAACCAAGCTTTAGAGCTCTAGGATCTAGCCCTCCTAGTCTCGGAGAGGGATCTCTCACTTGTTTGCAAAGATATGACTTGTTTGCTTGTAAAAGGTTGATTTTAGGCTAGTTATTAAGTGCAAGTTTGTTTGATTGTATGGTGGGACATGATGATCTAGGAAACATAGATAGGAAAGGGAAATCTCTAAGTCATTGGAAAATGGAGTCAAGTATAAGTTTGTAACAGGTTTGTAAATGAATTAAGGATATCAAAGGGCAAATATAACTTGGCTATTGGATCTACAAAGTCTTTCAAGTGAAATGAAATGAACATTAAAGGTTTAGAATGAAAAGTAGAACTAAGGGCAATTAAGAATCCTTAATTATATGTACTTCTGAACAAAGGGACTTTAAAACATTATTTAAACATGAAGAGGCATTCCATAGACAGGGCTAACCATAAATTCTAGAAATCACACTTCAGTAAATAATAATTCCAAGACAAACTTTTCAAATAAAATCTAGGAGTCGAGGAACACTCTATTTCATCCAAAGATTTTACTTTCAAGGATAAGAAAACATTCAAAATTCACAAATAACTGCATTCATAGAAGAGGGAACTCCTAGAAATTTTTTATTACAGCTATAAAGACCTTCAAAACAATTATTTGAGCAAGTACAAAGGGTATGATAAAAACATACCTCTTTGGTAGACTTTGGACAATGGTACTTTGAAGGGAGACTTCAAAAACAGTTTTCAAGTGGCAGCATATAAGCAGGGAAAACCATAAATCATTCTTGAGACCAACTGTTTGAACTATTTCTAAAATAAAAAAGCTTAAGGATTAAAAAGCAGTCAAACTGCTCAATAAAACCTTCAGCAAATGAAACCATAAAGGCAGTGAAGAGTAAACAGGCCTAAGGTGCTTCTAGGAGACATTTCTTAGCCTAATTTTTTTACTCTACTGCAAGCAAGAAATGATGAAACAGAATGGAAAACAAGAAAAACATTAACATATTATAATACTTCACCAACAACCAAGCTCAGGGATCCAATGATAGAGCTTTCTCCATCAACAAATAGGTCAAAAAATCCACAGGTTCCAGAACATAAAATTTCTTTCAACTTCAGCAGAGCTATGTATTACTTCAAAGAGTCATCAAAATGCCCACACCTTACAATGAGTTTCGAATGCAGTATTTATGCTACAAATGAGGAGGTGGAACTCTTCTTGGGTTCAAAATGTTAGTAATGACAGAGTAAATACATTCCTGACCTTGATAACCATGCATGGCATAAGGTAGGAATATCTGTAGATACCTCGATGTTTTAATAACTATGTATTTAATTTCTAAGGATAAAACAGGTGAAAATATTGACTTTAAGGCTTTATCATTATCTTTTAAAATAAATGTCCTGACAGTTTAAACTATATTCTTTTGTGTAAAAACTGCTGATTTTCATTTACAAATAAATAATGGCCAAAGGAGTCAGTTGATATTTCTGATGAAATAACTGCTCTTTGTTGATGTATTCGAGGTTGCTTTAGCCTAATCTTTCCTTTAGTTTCATCAATAAGCTGTGTCTAAGGCTTGATTCTTCTTTAGCCTTCTTTAATCATATTTCGAGCTTTTCTCACTGTGTTGACTGATTTAGCTTTGAATCCTTTGTCTTTTACTGTGCTTTATCCATAATCTGCGCATTTAATCCTTTGACCTTTTGTCTCTTAATATTCACTGTTTGTTTGTATGCATGGTTCCTTTACGTGCTGGAGGGTTTGTTGTGTAACCAATGCCCATGAAACATCGATTAAAAATTTGAAATTCGACCCTTTTTGTCACTTTTCTACATTTTATTAGGCTCTGAGGATCATCAGCCTCAGCCTTTTGCCACTATTTCTTTGGCTGTGGGAGACCTTTTAACACCTTAGCAACCATAAAAACCTACAAAACAAACAAAATATTTAAATAAAAACTTGCATTTTGGTAGACTGCATTCAGAGGCTCGGGGAGAAGGAGACGAAGCAATTTCAGAGGAGGAAAATGCACAGAAGGGGTTCTACAGACAGAACCATCAAAAAATAGGGGAAAAAATTGAATTATGGCGTGAAATGGTGAAAAGAGGTTTTGCGGAAAACTAGAGTGGTATTCGCATGAGAGCTAAGTGGTAAGCAGTAAAGGGATAGGCGGACGCGATACAGGTGGGTGGGTGACGCGTGTCATCTAAAACCACTTATTTCATGTTGAAATGGGGTGTTTAAGCCTTTTGGTAAAATGGGCATGATATGGATTGTGAGCCATTGGATTGAGAGGATCAATGGTGGAGATCTTCTCGTAGATGCGCGAAAAAGAATGAAGGGGCGAAAGGGCGGGTGAAATGTGAAATTGCGCCAACCATTGGATCTGGGGGAGCCAGATCAACGATCCTAAATGCATCGGTTGGAGACTTTCGATAAAGGCGACCAGGGGGAATAATTTAAAATGCGATGGAATATGGACCATTCGATCATAAAAGATCAACGGTGGAGATTTAGAATAGTGGATGAGGGGCCGGGAAAAAAACGAGGACCTGATGGAGCGAGAACCGTCCGATCTGGATTAGATCGATGGTGGAGATCAAAGTGGGGGGATGGAGGGTAAAGGTGCACTGGCCATTGGATTAGGATGATCAATGGTCCAAGATTCAATGCATTCTCACACAAAGGCAATGGATGGCATGAGGGGTTGATAGAACATCGATGAAGCGGTAGAGTGCTGACCGTTGGATTAAATGGGATGAGTGGTCGAGATCATTCAGAAGAAATTAAATAGGAGGAAATGATCGAGGGTGGGAGATGATGTGATGGCTATTGGATCTAGGAAATGGACAGTTAGGATTAACTCAGTGTATCGACAATTGGTGGAGGAAAGGATCAGGGAAGGAGGAATTTATAATTGCGATGTGCCGATGGGAGAAGCAACTGCGATGGAGCGCGGACCGTTGGAACGAGATCAAGATCAATGGCTAGGATTCAATCAGGGCTTCACACATCAGAAATGAAGAGGGTCAGGGTATAAGGGAACTGGAATCACTGAAGAGCGATGGACAATGCGATGGATGGAGGACCATTGGATCGGGATAATGATCAATGGCTAGGATTTGATGGCGAGGGTGATCATCACACAGAGGAAATATAAATAAATAAAAGGAAAAGGGGCAGAGTGAAGTGTGATAGCATGAAAGGGGATTAAAGGCTGAGGCTGACAGTCATGGGTTCTGGTTACATGGAGGAAAGGGGCTAAGGATTTAAGCTTGTGGGGGCTTAAGGCTGTTTATAAGAAAAAGTCGGAAAATAGGCCGAAAAGTGGGGTTTTAAGCCTTTTTGGAGGCTTCCGATAGGTTAGAAAAGGTATATTTAAACCAAATAAGAGTGTTTATAATGGTTTAAGGGGGATTTTCAAAGGAAATGAAGAGTTTATAAAGGGAAAAGGGGCTATTTTCAGAGGGAAATGGACTGATAAAAATAGGGATAAATAGCCTGAAATAAGCTTCTTTTTAAGACAGAAGGATGATCTTTTTGGGAGGCATAGATGAAGATTTTCAATGATTTGATAGATCTAGGATAGTGAAGCCCATGAGATTTCTAGAACTCACGATGTTTTTGAAAATATTGTTTCTAGAAATCTGATGTTTTCAACTTAGTCATATTTGGATAAGGTCAAAATTATGGATGACTAACATTGGTTCTGGTCATTTTCTTTGATTCTTCGTCTCAAAATAAGGATTTCGAATCGATCCATTGAAGGTTCAGACCATTCTTGATTTGCCTGCACCATAAAATTTACTTCAGATATAGAAACTTCAAGGAAAGGCTAACTTCCTAAGGAGGTTCATACCCAACTACGCCGAAATGGCTAAATGATTTACTCGGCTCTTGAAAAATGGGGTTCCCTTCCACTGGGACCAAGTTACACAAGCTTCTTTTGATGCTGTCAAGGATACTCTTGTCTGGGCATCATTAATGTATCCCCCTAATTATCAGAGTCATTATTTCTTATATATCATCATGGCTGATACAGCCATTGCTATGGTATTGGTCCAAGTAGAAAATGGGATAGAACATCCAATCAATTATTTGAGTCGTAATCCCAAAGATATGGAAGTGAAGTATTTGTACGTAGAAAAAGCTTGCCTTGGCAGCTATTCAATCTGTCCAAATATTTCACCACTATATCCTATTCCGGAAGACCATTGTCATTTCAGAATGCAACCCCATGAATTATATCTTATCACGTCAATTGCTGGAGGGAAAGTATTCAAAATGGATTGTCATTTTGCAGGAATTTAATTTGGAATTCATCAAATCCATGTCAAAGAAGTCTTTAGTTTTGGCTGAGCTTCTTTGTGATCTTCACTCTGATAGTACTGTTACTACGTCAGAACCATCTATTCTAGATGAGTCTCTATTTCTAATCGAGTCATCTGATCCTTGGTATGGGGATTTTATCATTTATCTCTAGGCCCATAATTTTTAGCCTGATACCTCTTGCTTTGAGCAGCGACATATTTGATACCAAGCCAGAGATTATCTGATCGTCGGTGATACACTTTATCGTCCTAGTGTCGATACAATTTTAAGAAGGTGCCTCACTCATGAGGAAGCTGAAAATGTTTTAAATGATTGTCATGCTGGGGCTTTTGGTGGACACTTGTCTGGATACGCTACCATGTAGAAGATACTCCATGCCTGTTACTTTTGGCCTACCATATTTCGCGTGTACATCCTCATGGTCAGAAGTTGTCATGCGTGCTAGATATTTAATCGTAAAATCCGCAAACTGCCAATGCCAATGCATCATGTTGTCTCTGTGGGACCATTTTCGAAATGGGGCATTCACTTCATGGCCTGTAACCCTCATTCGTCCGAGGAGCATGGTTATATTATTATCACAGTAGACTAATTTACCAAGTGGGCCGAAGAGATGCCTACATTCAACAACATAGGACAAAAAACTACATTTCTTTTCTTTAATCATTTCATTGCATGACTTGGGGTCCCATAGGCTATAGTTACAGATCATGAGAAGAATTTTCACAACCATATGATGACTAAATTGACTGCCAAGTTAGGATTGTCACATGATAATTCTACTCCTTATTATCCACAATAAAATGGATAAGTTGAGGCTATCAACATGATTCTTAAACATATGCTTCAATGAATGATAGGATTTCATAAAAGAAACTGGCATTTGATCATGTACTCAGCCTTATGGGCGTACCAAACCTCGGTGAGAAACGCAACCATATTTACTCGCTTTCAATTGGTGTATGGTCTGGAAGCTATCTTTCCAATCCAATGTGAAATAATATCATTAAAACTCGCAATCAACTTGTTACCTAACACCTTAGAAGAAGAAGCGCGTCCTTTTAACCTCATCCATCTTGATGAAATGCGTCATGAAGCTTAATTGGCCAATGAAGCGCATAAGATATGTATAATGACGTAATACGACAAAAATTTCCAGCCTTGCATTTTCTCAGAGGGTGACTTGGTCCTTCTTTATGATCAAGAATCTGATGTAATAGGTACATGGAAATTTGAACCATTATGGAATGGCCCTATATTGTCAAAAAAGTTCTTGCTAAGGGTGCTTACGATTTGTTAGATTATGATGGAGTCTTGTTGGCGCAGCCCCAAAATGGGTTTTATTTTAAATGTTACTATGCATAATAATGAGCGTAGTAATTTTTTGTATTATATTGTATATATATGCTATTGATTTGCATTCACTATCTTAGTTTTCATTTTACAGTTTTCTTGACGTTAGTAATCTAGTTTACATTTCATCGTAGATGTCTGAATATTTTGAACCATTTGTTGGATATGCTGATGGTACTAGTCGTAGTACATAGAATCCATCCTCTGTAGCGTGGGCCATTTTCACTCTGAACGGAAAGTTAATGAGTTTTCAAGGGCTTTTTATTGGTAGATCGACAAACAATATCACCGAGTATACCGCATTGATCGAACTTATATTTGATTCCATTTCCTTTGGTATTAACCACATCATCATAAGGTTAGACTCACAACTTGTGGTATTACAAATTACTAGTGTTTATACTGTTAGAAATCCAGCACTGCATCATTTGTGCCTAAGAGTTAGACTTTTGGAAAGACACTTTGACTTTATTCAATATCAACACATTTCCATAAACTTGAACACATTGACTGATTCTTTTGCTAATCATGTTTTAGATAGACATTTGCAACACATGTAAAGATACATTCACGTAATCGAAAATTATTACACAATGAACATAGGAAAACACTGAAATCAAATAGATAGATAGCTATATGTTTTTACAAAAATTTGTGGCCAAGACACATTGGTCATATGACCTCAAAATTTATGCAACATGTCAAAATTAAACTGGTGATTCTCATGGTAACATGCTATAGATCTAGCTATCCTATGCAGAAACTGCATCCAGTGGTTAGGAACGCCTATAGTATGGCGCTGCAGTCACATGGGTAACTCTTCTATTTGAAAATCTGGAATCCAGAAGGTCAACCCCTCTATGTGCTACTGAAGCTTAGACAAAGTCTCAACCATGTCTAAATCTTGAAGGACTGCTCTCCTAACAACCCTCTATGCTGGCTCATCCGCTCCATGCTCTGGTTACTCCACTGGTTGAACTTGACCAACATCTGCATTACATTAAAACTTTATTTTGGTCTTGGGGAAACATCAAAATACAAAAGCATTGTATACATCTTAGGAAAATGAAAAAACATGGTAAAACAATTCTTACCTATTGCACCCCACTGAGTGCCTTCTAGTAAAGCTAAGTTTAGATCTCCTCGGAAATCGATGCCTACGTATGCATACTCATCGATGGAGATAACCTGTTGCCTGAAACAGGCGAAGAATGAAGTCAAGAAAAAAATGGATGGTTGGCCTGCATGCCTAGCCATTAGTTCTAGCCATATCTGCATCCTCGGATCTATAGGGTTAGACACACCCAATGCCACATGCCGAGGCTGAATCAGTGGAATCCGATCTAAGGAAAATGAAATGAGGATCTAACCATAAATAAATTTTTTCTTCCTTCCTCCCTTTGCCTTTTTCAGTTGTTATTTTATCTGAGAAAGTAAAACTTAAAACCAGTTGAATACTGTTGGCTCCATGCACTCTAGCACATACTACATATATGATCTATTCACTACATGTAGTGTAATGGTGCCAGCAAGATTTGCAATCATCAAAAGAATGGTTCTCAAAGGAAAATCTCGAACGCCAAAAATGTTTATTTTTCTGTCCTTGCTTCACTCTGCCCCTGGATAGCAATATTGCAAAACATAATCTCTCACCCTCTCTCCCTCGAGAGCAGACCCTGAGAGAGAAATAAGCAAGCCTCTCCTCGACAAGCCTGTAAGAAAAATATAGATCCTCCACTATAATAGGAACCAATTTTTTCCTAATGTGAAATTCCTCAATATTTGGATCCCATGATCGAACTAGGAACTCCAAGAGTTCTATTTGTTGCCTCATCCCTGACAAGCAGAAGTACTTTAATAACCCACAATCTCTTAGGGCTCTTACTGTACCCAGATCATTTAGGGAAATCATATTTTTTTATTCATTCTCTCTTTCTCTCCAAGTAATCGTCATTCTAGTCTGATTAAATCATCAAACATAACCATAAGACTCAGAAGACTCCTTTTAATGCAAAAATTTAAGCAAATTTTGGGTACAATGAAATAATAAAAAAATGTGAATTGCACCTAATGCAATCTTGAACAAGGGACAGTGCATTGCATATGAACCTAGGCTTCAATCTAGGTGCTCCACAACACAGTTTTGATGCTCAAGGGTGCGTTTCCATCTTTGGAAATGGAATTTACCCTAAGGGGCCCAAATCCCTAAAAATTTTCAATGAAAGGAAATGAATTGACTACTAAAAGAAAGAGAGGGTTTATGTCACCAACCTGGATCAAATGGCTATGAAAGCCATCCATAGAATCGATCACAATCAACAGCTAAAGTTTGGGATCAAAAACAGATTCAAAGCTCCAAAATGAAAGTGGTAACTTTCGAATGGTAAAAATGAATAGTAAAACTCTTCTGTGACTATGGTTTTATTTTATTTTTATCATGAAATAGGTATTTTTAATCCATTTGATGTTGTTCTAAACAGGTTTTGCAACTGATGAGCAGATTAGTCGTGCATATTTATTTCAATAATGATTTGACCACAAAGCATACTTTTATCCTTATTTTTCAAGCTTTGATAAAAATGAAAAAGGACTTGAACTCACTTTTATCTCTTTTTCTAGCTTTGATAACAACGAAAAAGGAACCCTTGGAGTCTTCTTTTATCTCTTCCCAAACTCTGATAATGCGAAAATATTGCTAAGAACTTGTATTTTCGAGCTCGTAAAAGAAAATGAATTGATATCTACTTAGTATAAGTTTAACCCTTTTCCGGGCTGAGATATATTATTCACGAAAAAGGAATGCCTTAGTTGAACATGGCTAGGAATGCAGGTCACTCTTGAACATGACACTTCACTCCATCACTGTGACTGTTTGGGTTGGGTAATCTTCTTGACGGTTCATTCATACCTATGGTTCATCATACCTTCACTTTGGGTTTTGGGTTAATGCTTCCAACTCATCTCAGTGTCACTGATATGTTCAAGAGAAGTCATCCAGTGAATACTCATCTTTCTGCAATACTCATAAACCTTCATTCTCATGACATTCATCACTGAACATTGCTATATCAAGTCACATTTTGTCTTTGAAATCAGTAACTCCTGTTTCGCAATAAAGTGACTTCCTCTCGATGTCAAATCATCATCTAGGAAGTTTACTTAGAAACATCATCTTCCAATACCATGAGGCTTGTTACAACATCGGCAAGATCCTCGCTTCCGAACTTTTGACCGAAAAATTTTGTTTAGTGTTTGACATCAAATCATCTATTCACGCCTTACGAAATGTACTCCAGTACCTTGAGGGCCATTGACATTAATGGTAGTTCTCTTGCATTTGTTAACAACTCACATCATTGGTTGGTAATCAAAAAATGTCTTACCATGTTCAACTACAAAACATATATTTGCATGGCTAGACATGTACCCGAATGATCGAGTGAACGAGATAAGAATACCCCAGATCTAGTTTCAACCATTCAGGCTATGATTTCAGGATCATTGTACAGATCATTTTTATGGTGACCTTACATACAGATCATCATCCAAAAATGGGCCTATATCTGTAGGCATGTCTATATTGGGAAACATTCCAATGTAGATTACTTTCTGCACTATGTACATGTTATTAGATAGTTTATGTGCTGAGCATGGGAATGCCTTCCATCAAAAATTCATGATCAAGAGGATATATCATGATGTAATGTGTTGTAAGATTGATGTAAGTCTCCAATCCGCTTCAGCTCCAACCCATCATAGTGTAAAGCATCTCATTCAAAAAATGTTGTTATTATTATTTTGACTTCATGCTTTAGGGGGCAATTGTTATAGGTCAATTTCAGCACCATTCCCAATGACCTGGTTACACTAGACATCATCCCTAGAACCAATGAATAGGGTCTATCATCCCCTATCATTTCAGTTGCTATATGCTCGAAGACAAAGAACAAGAACAAATCATCCATGTAATATTCCAAAATTGGAATCGCTACAACAAATAGAATATCTTGAGATATTACAGATTTGGATTTTCAACAAATCATGAGCATGGAAATTTAGATCAGCTCATTATATGTACAAGAACATCCCACCAGAAGATGTAGGAACCTCAGAAAAAATATGGCCTATATCATCCTTCCCAAGTGGGGAAATGCAGCAATATAGGGCATAAAACAACTGTCTTCAGAAAATAATGCTATACCTGTGAGGAATGGGACTTGTATCCCTTATAATACATCATTTAAAACTCACATGCAAAATTATAGGTGAAACAAATTAATCTAGCTACACTAAATAGATCTCCCCTGCTCAAGATGGCTAAAAAACACCCCAATCCCATGACTTCTCTATAATAGAAATTATGAAGTCTGTGAGAGCATAATTCCCATGAGGGTTTGTATAAAAAATTATGAAATAATACTGATATGGATATTATATTAATCAAATATCAGAGAAATGGAGGTTTAACCTCTATTACACAAGAAATAAGACACCTGGCAAGGGTTTACGACATTACACATGTATAAAAAACATAACTGCAGAAAATAATGCAGTTTACTACAAATATATATTAATCATGGATGAATATTACATACAATAGCTGATTAATATGTAAAATGGCCCTAGGCCATCTTTATTAGAACTGCAGGAGGGAAATAAACACCTCCTCCTCAAACACTAGCACAAAATCCAGGGGTGCAACCCTGCTGCTGCTGCACCTGCATAAAAGACATAATTTTCAAAGGTAAATATGATGTATATGTTAATGGATGTTTGGACCTAAGCCAGATGATGGAATTGAAGCTCATAACCCTCCCTCCAGATCCCTTAAGCAAGCTTATCCAAAGAATAGGGTGGAATTCCCGCATGATAATTCTTTGCACTAAGCAGTACTGCAACCACAACTAAACAGATGAAGCATGCAAGTAGTCAAAAGACAAAATATAGCTAAATATTGAATGATATCCTTGCTCCTATGCCCTCCTTTTTATCCTTGGTGAGCCTCCTCACCTCGGACCCCACACATTGTTGAGGTGACTTCCTAGTGAAGATTCCTCCTTCAAAACTGCGTTGTCCTTGTTGGCTTCCCTCCTCTTCTAGCAGCACTATTGACTTGGTCAACTGGAACTAGTTCACCTATATTGCCTCCTTTCACACTGAGGGGTCTTTAATCCAGCTCCCATATCTATGTCTAGCTGATCCTTGTTCACATTGAGTTAGTTTACTTGGGTGATCTCTTCCTCGTCAAGAATGCATGTTGACTTAGTCAAACTTGACTTTGTCCACATCTATTTTTCCCTTGTTCACACCTGAAAGTGTAAAATCCAGCTCCTAAGGTGATATCCTTCCTCATTAAGGTGGAATTTATTTATATTTTTATTGTTCATGGTCCTCCTTACCCATTTATTCCTCTCCTAAGTAAAAGAAACAAAATCTAATATTCCAAATTGCTATGTGCAAATTTTGGAATATTACAATCCATGACTTCCATTGCAAGGTTTCCAAGATTTGAAGTACATGTTAAATCACTTATGATCTCACCAATGCAGCCTCTCAAGGGACTAACTGCTTTGTATATGCAGTTACCTCCATTCAAGGGTGCTCTGCAAAGCACTTCTCGACATTCAAGAGTGTGTTGGTCAATTGGGAGTGAAATTCTCATTGTTCCTGAATATCCACATGGCCTGTGCCTTCTATAAGAGTCCATATGTGTCAAAATTTGAATCCATGTGTCCATTCAACACCTCTGAGCTTGGGAACATGTATTACCTATTATTATAAAGTCATTGATTGTGAAACTACCTCCAGCCGATCTATAAATTGAGCATAGATCCTAGTGCTTGAAAAGGAAGAAATTTGGTAGAGAAATGTTGTTGTATTATCAATTGAGTGTTTGATTTCAGTGATATGCTACTAGAGATATGTTCATTGTGATGAGACTGAGATGATGCTGGAGTTGGTGACATCAAATCAATTGCTGGTTGTAACCTCCCCCTTCTATCCATTAATAAAGTATGTTGCTCATTTTCCCACATATGTATCTATATAAACTTCTATATTTCATATTATGGATTCTTAGCTGAGGTATATGTTTCATGTTTAATTTATTTAATTGATTAAGATAAATAGCCATATGTATATTGGAATATCTTTGTTGTTTAGTGTTTATACTTGTAGGAATTAGTCTGGCAATCAAAGTTGGATTGGAAGCTACAATAAGAGCGAAAAAAGGAGATTAGGATGCACTTGGACCCCAAGTAGGTTTCTCCATCTTTTTGTGTGTCTATTTACTCTTAGGAAAAGTGTTTGAAGAGTATTTGATCTATTTTTATAAATTCATAGCACCACATTTAGGGAATGTGTTTTATCTGTAATCCATAATTCCACATAACAGACATGTTACAATAAGTTCGTCAAGTTTGAAATAGTAATTAAATAACAAGTATTTGCATTAACCCTTAAATGAAAAAACTAGTAGAGTTTTTTCTTCAATTCACCTTCTTTAGCTTCCAAGAAATGTTCTATGAATAAACTAGTGGTCTTGCAATGTGTCTCTCCTATCTCCCATTTTGGCCAAACCTTTGATGGAAAATTTTGAAAAAAGAGTGCTAGACTCATACCCCTCAAAGTAAAAAAGATGGAAAATATATGTATATGATACAATATAGCGGCATGCGAAGGAAGAACTCATAAAATTATTTCAACACCTTAACCATGATTTAGACGACATTAAGTTCATTATGGAATCATAGGAGAATTTTAACATCCCTTTTCTGCATTCAATAATTCAAAATCATCAAGATGGAAACCTTGGTCATGAACTCCAAAAGAATAAAATTCATATAGATATTTTTCTTTATGTAAAATATCATCACCATCCCATTGGAAAGATTGGAATTTTTAACACCCTAGCCATGGGGCTTATTAGAATCTCCATTGAAGACTACCTAGAATAGGAAAACTATCACATTTCCAAGGTTTTCAAGAGCAGTTATAGGAACATTAATACCAAAAATATAATAAGAACCATGGATAAAGAAAGATGTGAGCCATTTTCTAGAGAAATTCACCTTGATAAGATATTTCACCTTTCCTACTTTAAAGGGGTTACAAATAGGATTTCCAAAGTTTTGAGCAAGGAGGAGATGACAACTTTATCTTAAACCCCTATAAGCCATCAATAAAAAGTTTAGATTAGTAAAATACACTTTCGACAATCAATAAATACAAGGGTCTATAAGGTATAACGATTTTTTATAAAATGTTACATCGAATAAACTCAATGACCATTTTAGATAAGGATTAAATAACACAAAGTTGATATTAAAAAATGGCACACATGCACCTCAACATTGACCAAACATTCCAATAGAACCATTTACCATGTGTGGCTTGAAGACGCCAAAATCTTAGCCACAAATCACCATTTGAGAATTAAAAAAATTCATTAAAATCATTAATTACCAACAACCTTAATAGGGATGGAGGTTTGGAGATCAATGTGAATTAACTCATATTAATTTGCAATAAAAAAAAAAGTAGTATTGATAAATTTTCTCTCATTTTTTTCTTTTTTCTTTTCTATATTATTCTTTTCCTTTTTTAAAAAAAAATTCCTACTCCTTTTCTATTTTTTTTAAATTTATTTGATGTATTCTTTTTATAATTACTTTTAATTTATTTTCTTATTTTAATATTTTCTTTACCTCTAAAATATTTTATCTTTTTTTTCATTTGATTTAGGTTTTTACAAGTGTTTTATTTTACATCTTCCCATTTTATCATTACCTATTATTATTAGTGCCTGCCTCACGAGGGACCATAGCACTCACCTCATGGTTAAAGTGTGTTGACTCTTGATTATTTTGCTATTCTTTTGCAATTTTAACCAAAGTTTCTAGAAAATTTTGAATATTTCTATTTTCCACTAAATTAAAAAAATATTTTTCTATCTTCTAGAAAATTCTAATTGGTTGATCGAGGTGTGATGGGACATAATTCCGAAGATGGAGTTGCGATTTATTTTTTATATTTGTCAGTGCCTCAAAAAAATTTTAAAATAAAAAATGGTTAGTTTTTTTAGTGGCTATTCCATTGGTGAGTGTTTCGACATTGTTATGCCTGTAATTTCTATTTCTCTTCTCAATGATGCCAAAGATGATGGGATTCCAAGTTGCTTACATGGTTGAGGGGGTGGAATATATATGCAGAGAGAAGTGTGGGAGAAAGGGTATTACTATTTACACATTATTTTGTTGCATCTAGGTTCAAATATATATCTTTCACTACCTAAAGAACTACTGTCACCAATCGTAAAAAAAATGGAAGAAACAACTCTATATGTAAGATAATAATTTTATGAAAATGTCTTTAAAAAGTGTATTTTTGGAGACATTCGTAGGTGCCAACATTATAGACCCGTGAAAATTTCACCTTACATAACTAACATCTCGCGACAACGTCGTAAGTTGTCTTCACAAAAAGTGCGATGATATTTTAACATGGGTAAATAAGAAAAAGGAATGAGAAAATTATATTCTAGAAGCCTCATCGAGGTATCTATTCCTAACCGTGGGGATTTGGCTTGCATACCTCCTATCTAGGATATCATTCCTACCTTAGGGGATCCCATCCCTACCTTAGTGGATATGTAACCTCCATCTCTTATCTCCTCTTACTCTTCTCTAGCCTATAATTTCAAAAGACTATCATGGGGAAGGGGTTTGTTATTTTAACCTTGAGACTATACTTTCATGTTGCCAAAGAATCCATTGGAGACTTCTTGATTGCAATATTGGAATTTAGGATCCTTTGGGAGGATGATTTTAACATCAAGGCTTGGTTGTAACTCTATCATTTTCTTCATTCTTAATACAAATGCATATTTATTTCCCACACTCATTGTTCTAATGATTGTTTTGAGATTCCTTGATCACTTGTATAGTTTATGTTGAATTATTTATATATAATATGCTTTGATCATTTGTATGTTTATGTATTTTCTTATCTCTTCTAAGGTTTCACTTATTCAAACACGTCATCTCGGAATTTTCACTATAACGTTTTTTATACGACTCTTCAAAAGCTGAAATTTCAACCATGTGGAGAAAAAATATTGGTGAACCTAGTGTACAAGTTTCAGATATTTTTTTTTGCTATATTTTCGGAGATAAGGTCGACGAAGTTAGGGTTTTCGTAGGCTCTAGAATTCCATATAAAAAATGTGACCTAGGGAAAATCTTTCTAACTTTCTCTTCGAGAATTGGATTTTAATTTCGTAAAAGGTGATTGAAAGAGGATGGAATTTGATTTTTTGGGTATAATTTTCAAGGAAAAAGGTAAAAACAGTGACACCTGGCACTCCGTACAGGTTCTTTATAATGAACCAATATATAATAAGGTCATCGTGGGAGATTGTGCATAAATATTCCTTGAATTATCCAATCTTGGTCTAACCAATGGGGTTGGAAAGAAGACTTAGAGGGATACTATAGGACAAAATTTCAGAACCCGGAGATCTGAAATTACAGATATAAAAAAAATTCAATATCGAGCTCCTAGAAAGAAATAAAAAAGTGTGTATTTTTGTAAATTTTTCATAAATTTTCTTTCAAAAATAAATCTAAAGTGATTCAAAGGGAATATTGAAGCATAGATATCAGTATTTTGTTATTAAATACCTCCCAAAAAAAAAAATTTCCACACCCATAAATCCCTCTGATATATCTTCTATGACTCATGAAGGGGAAGAATTGCAACATTATATATCGACATTACAAGACCAAGTGCAACAAATTTTTCTCTCACAGAGAGCAACCAAAGAGGAAGTAAAATGGGACACGGATGGCTTAAAAAATGACATGGAATTTTTTAAGGATGGTTTAAAACCAGACATGGAATATTTTAAGGATGGTTTAAAATAAGACATGGAAGCAATGATGAATGTCAAGATGGTAGGACTGAAAAAGTTGCTGCAAGAAAGGCTTCCTAATGGTGACAAGATAATCCATGAAAATCATGACGAGGAAAAAAATAATATGAATGATAATTTTATAGACTCTAATGTCCGATTTAAGACCCCCCACATTCCAAATATTGTTATGAGGAAGTTTGATGGCAAGGATTCAGTAACTTGGATACTATAAATGAAGAAATAGAATGATCTTCATTATGTGCAATGCACAGAAAAGGTGCACATTGCAACTTTATATTTAGAACCTAATTAGTTTGTATGGTATTGATGGATTTTTTCTCATAAAGAACTTGTAACATGGTCAGGGAAATGATATCACATTATGAGGATACAAAGAGCAACACATTCTTTATCCAATTGATAAATCTCAAACAAAAGGGTTTAATGGCGGAGCACATTGAGGGCTTCCAAAAATTGAATATTAGGGTAACTGATATTCCATAGGAGCATAGTATTGATCTATTCATAGGGACTTTGAAGGATAACATTCAACATGAGGTTCTCATTTGGGAACCCAATTCATTAGAGAAGGAATTGAGGGTGGCAAGAAATTTTGAAAGAAAATTTATGGCAACAAGGAAGTCTACCACTCACAAATACAAATATGGAAGTGTTTCTACTCTTAGCCTTCGATAACCTACAAGGTTGATGCCACAAAAATTGGAGGAAAAAAGAGAAAAAGGGATTTTTTACAATTTTGATAGAAAATTCACTAAATGTAATAAGTGTGTTGTGAAAAAATTATTGTACATAGATTATGAAGAGGAGGAAGAAAAGGAACAAGAAACATCAAAAGAGGAGGATATACACCATAAACCAACTCCAGAGAAATAAGAAATGAATCCAACCATATATTTTAATGGTTTGGAAGGAATTACTATTCCTCAAACACTCAAGATAGAATTATATATCAAGAAGAAAATGGTAATAGTACTCATTGATTCAGGTATTACCCATAATTGTATTTTTTAGATAGCCAAGGAATTGAATTACTTCCTATATCCAACACCAAAGTGTCAAGTGATGGTTGAAAAAGGAGGAACTATAATTTTTTATGGAAAGTGCCATAATATCAAGATAACCATGGGGGGAATATGTATTAAATATTCCAATGATTTCCATTCCAATGAATAGTGCTGATGTTTTACTAGGAGTCCAATGGTTACAATCTTTAGAGACAATAACTTTTAATTTTCAAGAAATTTTCTTGATTTTTTTTGGGAAGGAAAGGAATTTTAATTAATGGGTATCATAGGGAAAATAGGAAATATAATCAACTCTAATGGCATGAAAAAATATTCTGAATAAATAACAACGAGGTGTAATTGTACAATTATTCTCACTAGAGGTTCAAACATCGAAATCATCTATTTCTCTAGATCTACAAAAAGTCTTGGAGAATCTTTCCAAGGTATATGAGACTCCCAAAGGCATGCCACATATCATTGATCATAATCATGATATTCATTATATTCTTGGAAGTGTTACTCCAACCATCATACCTTACAAATATCCCTATTACCAAAATAATGAAATTGAATGTATGATTGGAGAAATGCTAGAAGATGGTATAATTCAACCTAATCAAATTTATTTCTCAACTCTAGTAGTATTGGTGCACAAGAAGGATGGATCATGGCGTATGTGTCCATACTATAGGGAGATCAATGAACTAAATATTAAAGATATATTTCCCACTCATATCATGATGAATTTTTGGATGAATTACATGGAGAAATTTACCTCACCAAGTTGGATCTTCATTTAGGATATCATCAAATGAGAATGAAGACTAAAGACATTCTGAAAAAAAAATTGAGAACTCATGAGGGTCATTATGTGTTTTTGGTGATTCCTTTTAGCCTTACTAATGCACCTTTTTTTCCTCGGGGGGTCCTGACCTAGGTTCGAAGGTTAAGGTTTTCCAACAAACCCCTATACTACTAGCCCTTTCAGCAGTGACCTGCTTGCGTAGGTCAAAGTCTCACTTGAAGAAGTATGGGAGGGTGTTGGAACCAGGTTTAATCCACACCCTGAGAGAGAGTAGGTAATTCGAGCAACTCCACATTCACAACCTATCAGGTTCACACAAGACAGGTCTATTCGTAGGTTTGTTATAATCCGCAATAAAATGAAGCTATTACCATGCACATATATAGTTTATACCTTCGCATCCACATGTGTATCAGCAGTTTTCAACACACAATATCATAAGGCATAAATAATAGACTATAGATACACTTCGTTACCATAACACAGATATATTCACAACATAGACAGATAACACAACTGTATTCCAATAGATTCCAAAGGTTCGCATCAACAGTAACACATCAGATCAGATAACACATATATATCTTAGCTATATCCACCTATATTAACATCCAAAAATCCAGTTACAATCCAACACATCCTGCTCACACAGCCATCAGGGTCCGCACACAGCAGGACTGAGGATCTATGCACACACAGCCAGCAGGAGTCCTTACCCAAACAATCCAAGACAGATCTAACAATTCGCACTTAGCATCATACTCAATTCTTGCCTACCTCTAGACTCAAAATGTTCATCTATTTATAATGACTTAGCCTACACTTTCTTGTGGTCCGCAAACCATAGTTTGTGGACTCTAGGCCTATCCTTGACCCATTACAATTATTTCGGGGCTTTAACCCACCCCAAAACCCCCGTGTTAGACTAATTAATACCAAAAATATACAAAATTGTACAAAATTCGCATATTTTAGAGGACCCAGTTCCAACAGTCCCCAAACATAATCTTGTGACTCGTCCTGAGTCACTGCGGTGGTGGGCTCTCCACCTTTTCTTGTAGTAACTTGATCGCATCAGCCAACTTGAGCAGATCTCCTTCAATTTGCACAACAATGTTTTGAGCTATATACACCAAATTTTGTGAATTTGGTCCCTCTATGGCAACTATAACACTTTCCAAACTCTGGTTAAGTTTCTTTACTACGAGATCAATGTCCTAGGATAGCTTGACGGCTTCATAAACCCAAGGATTAAGACAGTCACCTTTGGTCTTCTTCTTCTAGTGGAGCTCTTCAATTTCATCTCTCAAGGTGTGGCTGGTACGCAGCCATGCAAAATTTTGAGTAGGGATCAACGTAGGCATCATGGCTTCCAGATGCTCAAACTATTATTTATTCTCTCACAGGGCCTGATTAATCTCACGTAGGAGGGGATTGCACTGCACTTTGGTCCAGAGCTACATTGCTATTTCCAACAGCTCAACACCTTGAGCGATTTGTCCTATGATAACATTTGTAGCCTCTATCACCAGTGCGGCTCGCTAGTCCCTTGCCTCTAGCGATGTTTTTGGCTGCAAATTGGCTTGTAAGTCCATAATATGCTGCTCCATATGCGTTTTGACTGTCTGGATCTTAGTTTTCGAGGCCTTTAATGCTGCGGCCAGCCCCTCAATCTTGGCCTGGGGGGTGGCAGAAGTTGGAATATCTTCGGAGACGTCCACACAGAGCCTACTAATGAGGTGCTCCAACTCTGTCTGCTGCGCAGTGGCGAGGGTACATGTAGCGTGTACCTGGGAGACCAACATTTTTTTCTTCAATCGTCTACTCAGATGTACCTCGATGTTTGCACACTTGAAGATTTCGATGCTAGATTTCTTCAAACAAGGATACATGAAGGACCTGCAACAGTTCATGTGGTAGGTGAGCTAGATCCAAATGCACCTCTGCGCAGGCCTAGACTTGTGCTCCTAAGTCAGGTGGACTCGGTATGAAGGCTGCGATGCGTAGGCTAGGAACAATATACTCCAAGGGTGTAATGTCCTCCTTGCCATTGACCATTCAAAGCAGTGTATTCCTAGTCAACTTATTACAGGTGGTTCGATAGGCCCAAAGAATAGATGGGATGAGCACATACTAGTCATTGCGATTAGCGTTACAGACCTTAGTTAGTGCTTGCTCCAAGATTTTATTAAAATATTCTACCACTTCATTTTCCTGTGGATGATACATAGTTATCTTCGCGTGATGGATCTGAAATTATTCCATCAAGGCCTCTATTGTTTCATTAACAAAGTGCATACCTCTGTCGCTCATTAAGATCTTCAGGCATCCAAACCTGGTTAGAATATTCTCGAAAATGAAGTGCGCAGTGGTATCGACATTGCAATACTTCAAGGCTTGTGCTTCAACCCATCTGGTTACATAGTCCCTGGTGGTTATGATGTAGTGCGCACCTGTATTTCTTCCTAGCAGGTTGATAGGCCCTATGAATTCAATGGCCCATTTTTCAAATTCTTTCAAAGCTATTTGTGGTTGCAGGGGCATTTCATCCTTGCGTGATGAACTTCCTATTTGTTGGCACATATCATAGGCTCTGAAATAGTCGTGAGAGTCACAATGCAGGGTAGGCCACCATAGTCCATCTCTCAAGATGTTTTGCACTATTTCTTTCCCTGCATAGTGACCTCCTGCTACACCGTCGTGATCTTCTGCCAAGATAGTGTGTCTTTCATGCTCCAAAATGTATCTTCGCAGCACTTCATCAACTCCCATCTTATATTGATGACCTACGATGATGGTAAAATTTGCTGCATGGGTTACCAAATCTTTCCTTTTTTGTGCCAAATACGTTGCAGGTGCCATGCACGTAGTTAGGAATTGAATGATGTCGGCGAAGTGCACTTCAACTACCTTAATAACAAAAAACTGCACATCAGGAAATCCTTCTTCTAGGTTGGTCAGCTTCTCACCACTCTCAATTCGAGACAAGTGATCCGGCCCAATGTTCAACTTCCCCTTCTTGAAAATGATCTTAAAATCATATTCCTTGAATAGCAGTAGCCATAAGCATATTCCCCCCCCCCCCCAACACATGCTTATTCACCAGGTATTTCAAAGTCGAATGATCTATAAAATTTTTGAAGTTCCCTCCTAACAAATAGCGCCAATATTTCTGTAATGCATAGACCATGGCTAATCCCTCCCGCTCTGTAGTGGAGTAGTTGCACTCTGTGCCAAAGAGTTTCCTACTAGAAAATGCAATAGGGTGATCAATGTCTTCGTCTCTAGGCTGCGTGAGGACAGCTTCGAGGGTGATTCCTGATGTGTCTACATGAACATGGAATACCTTCACCCAATTAGGAAATATGAGAATAGGCACAAAGACCATCTTCTCCTTGAGTAGCTCAAAGCTCTTCTAACACTCATCATCCCAAAAAAAATGAAACATCCTTCTTAAGTAATTTCTCCATAGGAGCTGTGATCAGCGCATACCCTTGAATGAATTTTTTGTAGTAGCTTGTATGTATGAGGATGGAACGTAGTTGTTTCTCAGTTGTAGGTACTACCAGGTTTATGAAAACTGCAACTTTCGTAGGGTCAACCATAAACCCCTGTTGGCAAAAAATATGTTCGAGCAAGATTCCAAAGGGTACGCATAATATGCACTTCTTGATATTCAGGGAAATCTGGTGTTTTCTACAGGCATCCAACATCATGCATAGGTTTGAGATGTGCTTCTTTACTAAGTTGAAGATAGTCCAATCATCAAAATAAACCTCCAAAAATTGTGTATGAACTCTTTGAACACTGCAACTACTACTTTTGAAAAGATGGCAGGGGAATTCTTGAGTCCAAACAGAATGACAATATACTGAAAGGATCCCCATTCAGTAGAAAATGTAGTTTTTTTGCGATCTTTAGGTGTGATTATGATCTGATGGTAGCCAAAGAACCTGTTTGTAAATAAGTACGCTTCCTGCCCTCCCACGCTATAAAGGATTTCGTCTGATAATGGCATGGGAAAGGGATCATGTACGCAGACATCATTCAATTTGTGTAAGTCCACACAGATCCGTATCTCTCCCTTTGTCTTTTTCTCCTAAACCGCCATCGGACTTACCCAGTCTGACTATTCAACCAGTTTGATGATACCTATGGTGAGAATCTTATCAATTTATTCCTTGACCTATTGTTTATACTTAGGGTTCAACCAATAAGGCTGCTGCTTCACAGGGCGCACATCTAGTTTTAATGTGATGTACACGACCCCTAGGTCCCCTGTGATCCCCTTAAGCTTTGAAAAATTCATTGGCAATAAGTCCTGATACTCTATGAGCAATTCTGCAACTTTTTTGACTATATCATCATCCCAGTAATCCCTAATTTTAGCCAACTTAGGCAGCTCTTTTGGGCCAATGTTGACTTCTCGCAGCTTCAGAGGCTTAGTAACATCGATAGTTTGTAGTGGGGGTCTAGAAACTGCGCACTCTCCCTTTGACTTCGGATAGAGACATTGCGTAGATCTTCATCACACTCTTCTATTGCTATATTGTGGAAGTTGACAATATCCTACATCTACATTTCCCATGTTGGTTCCCCAAGTGCTGCATAAGGGCATGATTCATCAAATACAAAGGTATCTATATCCTACAGAGCTTCGTCAAGCGCCTCCGTTCCCCCTGCTAACCCAAATTTCCCTACAAATTCATCCTTTAATGTTTCCTAGTGGTGGGTGCGCTAATGTAGCTCTGCATTTAAATACCATGCGGTGGGAATTGATCACAGGGAATGAATATACAAGTGAACCCATTCTTTTGTATTCCGATCACACCATTTCTCCATCAAAGCAAAAATATGCTCGCGTGGGTCCCCTAGTCCAAGGAATGTCTTTATGTGCAATTGAACTGGAGGTTCAAATCGCAGGATCATCATATCCTGACACTCTTCCCAATCCTAGAACGCCCCCTTATGCGTGTCCCACCACCTCGCAGGTGTTGCGCGCATAGCTAGATTAAGGACCCATAGCCTTCGCTCTTTTGGAACCTCAGCTTCCAATGCTCGCAAACAATCCTCGAAACTACAATAACCATCAAATTAGGGTAGTTCTCTTACCTCGAAGGAGATGCATCAAAAGTTCTTGGTGACTCTAAGACATCGCAACATAGATACATCATGTAACTGGTTCTGCCAATTTTCCATCTCGCCATTAGATTCAGAGAAGAATTCACTATCCTTTTCCTAGCAAAGCACACCATTAGCCATGGGATTGATCCAATCTTCATCCTACACAATTAAATTATAGATGTGATTCACATCCTTTTCTTCGTGCACTAGCTCCATATACCATTCTCCTTCCACAGGGTCTAATGGTACTATCACCTGCGTGCCTTCATTTTCAAACACCATGCTTATTTTTTTTAGGTTGATGATACCTCCCATATCTATGGCCCAATTCAACCCTAGGAGTGTGGGATAGGGGTCCATATCTTCTACAATATGAATTACCTCAAAGTTATCCCATACCTTAACTCCTGCGATATCTACCAAAATTTTTGACAGTCTCCCCAATGGTATGACCTTCTGCTAGTTGGCCATGCACAGGTGGATAGTGGACCATTCCAAATTAGGTTCTCCCATTCACTGCCAAGTTTTCTTGGGCAATATGTTTGCATCTTATTCGAGGTCCAAAATAACCTAATCCATTTCATAATCACCAATCTACACTGTTAGTTGCATTTCCCTACCAGTGCATTTCTTATGTTTGTACAGTTTGTGCACATCCTTAACTTCCAGGGGTGGATTAGTTTTTTCTTCGCGGCTATATATTAATTCTTGAAGGTTCTCAACTACCCTTTTGTTTCGCAAAAGCTTCATACAAGCCTACAAAAATGGTTTGACCTCGTCATCTGCTCTGAGGTTTGTGGGGGCCAGAGAAGTAGATGCCTCAACCTTAGTAAAGTCATTGCGAGCTGTGACAAAGGTTTCCTTTTCCTTTTGTAGGTCCAAACCTTCTTGTTTGATAGATTATTTTTGGATAAGGGGCTCAACCGCAAATTTCTCCTTAGCTCCCCCAGTGGTTATGCCACCGCGTGTTATGACATTAATTCTTGGTCCTTCGTCTCGAGGTTCTACCTTCACCATATACACATTTTGCATAGGTGTCTGCTTCTTTTCCTTCATTTTTGCTATTATAATTGGAAGTATTCAATCACATGGTACAACTATCTACAGTATCTACAAGATTGTCTTGCTGGGTTCGGGCAGTCCCTCGCAAAGTGCCCTACTTCTCCACAGTTATAACAGATCAGTTGTCCTCTTCCCCGACCTGTGATTCCACCTTTGTCCCCTCCCCTGCCCCTAGGTGGGGAGCCACTGATGCCCAAGGGGGTTATTGGTGAAGAAGGGTCCACTTTTACCCTATATAGGTTTCCTCGATCTATCATTAAATCATAAGTGCAGCAGTTCTGTTCATCGTCTCCTATCGATCGGAAAAACTGACACCATTGTTGCTTCAGTTCTGGAACATATGCACCTAGAAGGGGGTAGTGGTTAGTATCATGCAGGCCAACTACACGACAATTATCACACCACAACATTGGTCCACTTGGTCCCATAGTCTCCCTAGGCCACAACGGACTGGGTCCCCTAGCCTAGAGGTAGTCTGCTAGTAGTGGGCACTGATCTTTGGTATGGCCTAATACACTACATCGTACACACCATACATCTAGAATAACTTATTTCCCTCGGTCCTTTCATAGGTTATAAATTTTCATGTGCATTGCCTCCAACTTCCCTTGGATTTGTTGTACTCCCAAGTGGGTATCATCTCTTGGCACAACTTCTAAATTTATAGCAATCTCTAAAGCTTTTTCCTGCGATTCAATGGCTTACTGACCCATAGGTACATGCAGGTGAGGAAATAGCATAGCGATGAACCATTCCTTATGTTTTCTGTCATCATACATAAATTCCCCTTCTCTGATCACCTTCTTTAGCCGCTGGTCAGCCTCCCATACAGACTCAGAGGGCCCTTGAAATCTTTTAGGTCATTCACTATCTGAGAGTGGGACTTAGACTTTCGAAACTACTGTTTTAGGGCATTTTTAACTTCTTGAATGGTCACATTCACATGCTGAGCTACGTATCCCATATACCAATCCAAGGCTCTTCCTTCAAAGGCAAGGGATGGCTGCACCCTTTTCACAGCATTACTGGCCACATTTTGCACAGTCCATACTAACTCTGCGACAAAACAGAACCGGTCCATGTATTCATCCCCTACACCTTTTAAGTTAGGTAGCTTCATGTGCAAGGCCATCTCGTCTTCTAATGGGGGTGGAGGTACGGGTGAGTTCTTACCCCTATGTTGGTTTGAAGGTGGTGTAGTTGGAGGGCTATGTGCAGCCGAATCCATTACTAGACTGTAGACATATCTATCTCCTTCTTGATTAGTTCTGTAGTATTTACCACTTTGCGTTTTATCCTCAGTCTGATCGGAGCTCATTCACTCTATATGGCTGCATAGAATGCCCTTTTCACACAATAAAATTTTGATTAATAAGGGCAGCGTTTTCAAAAACTTACCTCAAAACCCTTTGAAGAACCTCCGCTCTGCATCTGAATAGGAAACAAATCGATCGATTGTCTATTCTGTCACAAATCCTCCCAACACACTATCCACCCAGTGATATACCATACAAGTGATGGTATTATCACTTCTTTCTAACTACTGGATCAACTCTGGAGTCCAATGCATGATCCACTCATCCTTCCAACACGTTTGGAAATCTACGAGCCTTGCCAGCCACTCCTGAAGCTTGTTCGCAAATGTTACGAAGAAGATTCGTAGAATTAAGTGAAAATGTACTTATTTTTTCACTTCTCCGCCGTCAGCTTCGCACTGCAATTCTCTTTTACCGCAAATTCTTGAACCCGTTTTTCAAACCACTCCTTAATTTATTTCTTCTAAGGTCTCCAATGTTATATTGGCATTACCCAATCCCTCTCTCAAAATGCTCCCGGTCCAAACAACGGAACCATTTATTGGCTCATGGGGTCTTGACCCAAGTTCGGAGGTTAAGGTTTGCCAACAAACCCCTATGCTATTGGCCCTTTCGGCAGTGAAATTATTGCACAAGCCAAAGTCTCACCCGAAGCAGTATGGGAGGGTGCTGGAACCAAGTTTCCACACCCTAAGGGAGTAGGTAATTTGAACAACTCCACGTTCGCAATCTATCAGGTTTTCACAAGATAGGTCTATTCACAGGTTTGTTATAATCCACAGTAAAATAGAGCTATTACCATGCCCAGATCTAGTTTATACCTTCACATCCACATGCGTATCAGCAGTTATCAACACACAATATCGTAACGCATCAATAACGGACTACATATACAGTTCATTACCATAAAAAATACAGATTCACATCATATACAGATAACACAACTGTATTCCAATAGATTCCAAAGGTTTGAATCAACAGTAACATATCAGATCAGATAACATAGAGATATCTTAGCTATATCTGCCTATATTAACATCCAAAAATCCAGTTACAATCCAACATAGCCTGTGCACACAGCCAACAAGGTCCACACATAACAGAACTGAGGATCTCTGCGCACACATCTAGCAGGAGTCCTTACCCAAACAACCCAAGAGAGATCTAAGAATTCACACTTAGCATCATACTCAATTCTTGCCTACCTCTAGACTCAAAATTTTCATCTATTTATAACGACTTAGCCTACCTTTCCTGTGGTCCATAAACCATGGTTTTCTGACTTTAGGTCTACCCTTGACCCATTAAAATGTATTTAGGGCTTTAACCCACCCCAAAACCCCTACGTTAGACTAAATAATACCAAAAATATACAAGATTGTACAAAATTCGTATCTTTTAGGGGACCCGGTTCCAATAGTCCCCCAACACAATCTTGTGACTCATCCCAACTCACTGCAGTGGTGGGCTCTCCACCTTTGCTTGTAGTAGCTTGATTGCATCAGCCAACTCCGGTAGCACTCCACTTTGCGCAGCAGTGTTCTTATCTATATCCAGTAAATTTTGTGAAGTTGGTTCCTCTATGGAAACCGTGACACTTTCCAAACTCTAATTAAGTTGCTTTACTGCAAGATCAATGTCCTGAGAGAGCTTGAGGGATTCATAAACCCAAGGGTTAAGACGGTCACCAACTGTATTCTTCTTCTGGAGGATCTCTTCAATTTTTTCTCTCAAGGTGTGGCTGGTACGCATCCATGCCAACCGTTGAGCAGGGATCACCGTAGGCATTATGGCTTCCAACCGCTGAAACTGTTCTTCCTTTTGTTGCAGCACCTGATTGATCTCACACAGGAGGGGTTCGTGCTACACTTTGGTCCAAAGATGCATTGTTGTTTCCAATAGCTCAACACCTTGAGCAATTTTTCCTATGATAAAATTTGTGCCTTTGTCACCAGTGCAGCTCGCTAGGCCCTTACCTCTGGCGAAGTTTCTGGCTGCAATTTGGCCTGTAATTTCACAATCTACTGCTCCATCTGCATTTTGACCACCAAGATCTTAGTTTTTGAGGCCTTTAATGCCACAACCAACCCCTCAATCTTGGCATGGGGGGTGGAAGAAGATGAAATATCTTCAGAGATGTCCGCACAGAGCCTACTGATGAGGTGCGCCAACTCTATCTGTTGCGCGGTGGTGACGGTACATGCAGCCTGTACCTAGGAGACTTCAACATTTTTTTCTTCAATCGTCTACTCAGCTGTACTGAGCTGCTAGTGCAATTGATGATCTTGATGTTGCATTTTTTCAAACAGGGATGCGTGAAGGACCTACAATGGTTCATGCGATAGGCGAGCTAGATCCAACTGCACCTCTGCGTAGGATTGGACTTGCGCTCCTAAGTCAGTTGGATTCAGTATGAAGGATGCAATGCATAGGCTAGGAACAATATACTCCAAGGGAATAACAACCTCCTTGCCATAAACCATTCGAAACGGTGTCTTCCTAGTCAACTTCTTGCAGGTGGTTCAATAGGCCCAAAAAAAGGATGGGATGCGCACATCCTAGTCTTTGTGATCGGCGTTACAGACCTTAGTCAGTGCTTGCTCCAAGATTTTATTAAAAGCTTCTATCACTCCGTTTGCCTATCAATGATATGGAGTTCTATTCATGTCAAGGATCCGAAATTCTTCTGTCAAGGCCTGTATGGTTTCATTAACATAGTGCGTATCAATGTCGCTCATTAAGATCTCCGGGCATCCAAACCTGGTTAGAATCTGCTTGAAAATGAAGTGCATAGCGTTATTGGTAGTGCAATATTTCACGGCTTATGCTTCAACCCATCTAGTTACATAGTCCGTGGAAGTTATGATGTAGCACACACTTGTCTTTCTTCCTAGCAAGTTGAGAGGCCCTATGAAGTCAATGGCCCATTTTTCAAATTCTTACAAGGAAATTTGCAGTTGCAGGGGCATTTCATCCCTACGTGATGACCTTCCTATTCATTGGCACATATCATAGTCGTGAGAGTCACGATGCAGGGTAGGCCACCATAGTCCAGCTCTCAAGATATTTTGTGCCATTGCTTTCCCTGTGTAGTGACCTCCTGCTACACCATCATGAGCTTCTGCCAAGATAGCGTGCCTTTCATGCTCCAAAACGTATCCTCATAGCACTTCATCATCTCCCATATTATATAGATGACCTGTGATGATGGTAAAATATGTTGCGCGGGTTACCAACTCTTACCTCTGCTGTACCGAATATGCTGCAGGTGCCATGCCCGTAGTTTGGAATTGAATGATGTTAGCGAAGTGCGCATAAACTACCTTAATAATGAAAATTTGTGCACCAAGAAATCATTCTTCTAGGTTGGTTGGCTCCTTTCCACTCTCAATTTGGGACAAGTGATCTGGCCCAACATTCAACTTCCTCGGCTTGACAATAATCTCAAAGTCATATTCCTGGAACAATAGTAGCCATTGGTAGATTCTCCCCCCCTTCGAAACACAGGCTTATTCACCAGAAATTTCAAAAATAAATGATATGTAAACATTTTGAAGTGCCCTCCTAACAAATAGTGTCGATATTTCTATAATGCATAGACCATGTCCAATCCCTCCCGCTTTGTAGTGGAGTAGTTGCGCTCCACGCTAGAGAGTTTCCTACTAGAAAATGGAACAGGGTGATCAATGTCTTTGTCTCCAAGTTGCATGAGGAAAACTATGAGGGTGATTCCTGACAGTCTATGTGAACATGGAATACCTTCGCCCAGTTAGGACAGATGAGAATAGGTGCAAATACCATCTTCTCCTTGAGTAGCTCGAAGCTCTTCTGACACTCGTCATCCCAAAAAAATGAAACATCCTTCTTAAGAAATTTCTCCATAGGCATTGTGATCGGCGCGTACCCTTGAATGAAATTTTTGTAGTAGCTTGTATGACTGAGGATGGATCACAACTGTTTCTCAGTTGTAGGTACTGCCAGGTTTATGATAACTACAACTTTTGCAGGGTCAACCATCAACCCCTATCGGCAAACTATATGTCCGAGCAAGATTCCGAAGGGTATGCAGAATATGAACTTATTGATATTTAGGGAAATATAGTGTTTTCTATAGGCATCCAACATCATGCGCAATTTTGAGACATGCTTGTTTACTAAGCCAAAGACAGTCCAATCATCAAAATAAACCTCCAAAAATTTGTGTACGAACTCTTTGAACATTGCGACTACTACTCGTGAAAAGATGGCAGGGGCATTCTCGAGTCCAAACGTCATGATAGTATAATGAAAGGATCCCCATTCAGTAGCAAATGTAGTTTTGTTGTGATCTTTAGGTGCGATTCTAAACTAATGGTAGCCCAAGAACCTGTCTATAAATGAGTACGATTTCTGCCCTCCCACACTATCAAGCATTTCATCTAAGAACAGTATGGGAAAGGGATCATGTATGCAGGCATCATTAAATTTGCGTAAGTCCACACATATCTGTATCTCTCCCTTCGTCTTTTTCTCCTGAACCACCATCGGACTTACCCAATCTAATTGTTCAACCGGTTTGATGATACCTGCAGTGAGAATCTTGTCAATTTCTTCCTTGACCTTTTGTTTATGGTTAGGTTTCAACCAATAATGCCACTGCTTCACAGGGCACGCATCTGGTTTTAACATGATGCGCATGAACCCTAGGTCCCCTGTGATCCCCTTAAGCTCTAAAAACTTCGTCAGGAATAAGTCCTGATACTCTGTGAGTAGTTCTAAAACTTTTCCGACTGTATCATCATCCCAATAATCCCTAGTTTTAGCCAACTTAGGCTGCTCTTCCGTGCCAATTTTGGATTCTCGCAACTTCAAAGGCTTAGTAACATCGGTAGTTTGTAGTAGGGGTTGGACAACTGCGTGCTCTCCCTCTGAATCCAGGATAGAGACATTGCGTAGATCTTCATCACGCTCTTCTATTGCTATATTGCAGCAGTTGACAATATCCTGCATCTGCATTTCCCATGTTGGTGTCGCAAGTGCTGCGTAAGGGCATGATTCATCAAATAGAAAGGTATCTATATCCTATAGAGCTTCGTCAAGTGCCTCTGTTCCCCCTACTAACCAAATGTCCCTAAAAATTCATCCTTTAATGTTTCCCAGTGGCGGGTGCACTGATGTAGCTCCGCATATAAATACCATGCGGTGGGAATTAGTCCTAGGGCATGAATAAATAGGTGAACCCATTCTTCTGTATTTCGGTCACACCATTTCTCCATCCTGGCGAAAAAATGCTAGCGTGGGTCCCCTGGTCCAAGGAATGTATTTACGCTCAAGTGAACCGGAGGTTCAAATCACCATATCATCATATCCCGACACTCTTCCCAATCCTAGAATTCCCCCTTATGCGTGTTCCACCACCTCGCAGGTGTTGCATGCATAGCCATATTAAAGGCCCATAGCCTTCGCTCTCTTGGAACCTCAGCTTCAAATTCTCGCAAAAAATCCTTAATAATACCATAACCATAAAAATAGGGTAGTTCTATTACCTCGAAGGAGATGCATCATAAGTTCTTGGTGATTCTAATACATCACAACGCAGATACATCATGTAATCGATTCTGCCAGTTTTCAATCTCCCCATCAGAGTCATAGAAACATTCGCTATCCTTTTCCTAGAAAAGAACACCATCAGCCATGGGATTGATCCAATCTTCGTCCCACACAGTTAAATTATAGATGTGATCCACATCCTCTTCTTCGTGCACCGGCTCCGTATACCATTCTCCTTCCGCAGGGTCTAGTGGTACTATCATTCGTGCTCCTTCATTTTCAAAAACCATGCTTCTTTTATTTAGGTTGATGATAGCTCCCATATCTATGGCCCAATACAACCCTAGGAGTGTGAGATAGGGGTCCACATCTTCTACAATTTGAATTACCTAAAATTTAGCCCGGACCTTAACTCCTGCAATATCTACCACAATTTTTGACAGTCTCCCTAAAAATATGATCTTCTGCTGGTTGGCCTTGCGCATCTAGATAGTGGACCATTCCAACTTAGGTTCTCCCATTCGCTTCCAAGTTTTCTTTGGAAATACGTTCACATCTAATCCCAGGTCCAAAATAGCTTGATCCATTTCATAATCACAAATCTGCGCTGTTAGCCGCATCTCCCTACCAGTGTGTTTCTTATGTTTGTATAGTTTGTGCACATCCTTAACTTCCACGGGTGGATTAGTTTTTTCTGCACAATTGTCTATTAGTGCTTGAAGGTTGTCTACTTCCCTTTGGTTGTGCAACAGCTTCATACATGCATACAAAAATGGTTTGACCTCGTCATTTTCTCTAAGGTTTGTGGGGGCCGAAGAAGTAGATGCCTCAGCCTTAGTAAAGTCATTGTGAGCTGCGAAAAAGGCTTCTTTTTCCTTTTGTAGGTCCAAACCTTCTTGTTTGATAGCTTCTTTTTGGATAAGAAGCTCAACTGCATCTTTCTCCTCAGCTCCCTAAGTGGCTATGTCACTGTGTGTTATGACATTAATGCTTGGTCCTTCGTCTTGAGGTTCTACCTTAACCCTCTGCACATTATGCGTAGGTGTTTGCTACTTTTCCTGCATTTTTGCTATCAGAATTTAGCAGTCTTCAATCACATGGTCCAACTGTCTACAGTATCTAGAAGATTTTCTTTCTTAGTTTGGGCAGTCCCTTGCAAAGTGCCCTACTTCTCCACAGCTATAACAAATTAGTTGTCCTCTTCCCCGACCTACGCTTCCACCTCTTCCCCCTCCCCTGCCCCTAGCTGGGGAGCCACTGATGCCTGAGGGGTATCTTGGTGAAGAAGAGTCCACTTGTACCCTATATAGGTTTCCTCGGTCTATCATTAAATCATAAGTGAGATAGTTTTGTTCATCGTCTCCTACTGATCAGAAAAACTGGCACCATTGTTGCTTCAGTTCTAGAACATACACACCTAAATGGGGGTAGTGGTTAGTATCATGCAGGGTAGCTACGTGACAATCATCACACCACAATGTTGGCCCACTTGGTCCCATAGTCTCCCTAGGCCGCAACGGATTGGGTACCCCAACCTAGAGGTAGTCTGTTAGTAGTGGGCATCGATATTTGGTATGGCTTAATATGCTGCATCATACACACCATACATCTGGAGTAACTTATTTCCCTTAGTCCTTTTGTAGGTTCTGGATTTCCATGTGCATTGCCTCCAACTGCCCTTGGATTTGTTGTACTCCCAATTGGGTATCATATCTTGACGTGAATTCTAACTTCATAGCAATATCTAAAGCTTTTTCCTGTGATTCAATGGCTTTCTAACCCATAGGTATGTGCAGGTGAGGCAGTAGCATAGCGATGAGCCATTCCTTATGATGTCTGTCATCATACATAAATTCCCCTTCTATGGTGCTTTTCCATCTAATGGAAATACAACCTCCACAAATGGAGTTGCAACAATTAGAAGTCCTGGCAGTCTCTCATTGAATAATAGTGGCTTTGAAATCTTGCATATACTAAGATTGGCTGAGAGTGGTTTCGAGATTAATAAAGGTCGAACTGAATGGAGGACGAAACTCGCTAGATAGTCAGAAAGACCGATTTTAAGGTGATCTCCATTGGCCGTTGCGTGTGAAAAGTTTAAAATTCTATTTTCTGTATTAAATAACTTATGTTCAATGGATTAGAAGTTGTCGTGCTTTTATCTTTTAGGAAATAGCTTTGAGTTGCCTCACACGGGCATAAGAGGCATCCATACTATAGAGTGCTTGTTAACTATAAATGCTTCTGTTGTGCAATTTCATTATTTTATTGTGTAGCGCTTCTGTGGGGTAGATATTGTTCGAGGATTTCATAGGGAATTGATGGATCTTTAACTTTCTTCTAGAATCATATCCAATTGCAATTGGATAAGTCTGTGGATGTTATCTTACTACTATCAATTCCAGTTCATATTTTCTACTTGTATTATTATTAGTTTGACATTAGGAACATTAACAATAAAATGTTGTATATTTAAAAAAAAATAAAAAAAAAATTAATAATAAAATTGTTTTGATTTATTTGTTGGTTTAAAAAAAAAAAAAAATCAACATAAATAATAAATTTAAAACAAAATTTAAAATTTAAAAATTTCAAAAAAAAATTTCAAAAAAAAATTTTAAAAATAAAAATAAAAAAATAAAAAATTTGCCCTCATTCATTTACATAAAAATTCATAAAAACCAACTACTCATTCCCTAACAAATACAAAGCCTTTTCAAATGTTTTAAATCACTTTTACTGCAAACCAATAAAAACATTTTGAAAAAGTACATTGCATGGGGACATGCAATAATTCTAGTTGGGTGGGAAATAAAAGTATGTTGGATTTTATCATTTATTTTAAAGTGAATTTGCGGTCAAAATTTAGGATGCATATACTAACAAGTGAAATAAGATTGGTGTTATGTGTAGGTCAACAGGAAGCTTATGCAGAAAGCTCAATGCGACACCTTTTTCATCCACAATTAGTGTAACTTCGAAAAGTAATTAAAAAATGGACATTTAATATATTCTTGAAAATGAGCTAATTTGTTTTTGAGTCACTTCATACAGGAATGATCGACGAAGATGGCACACAAAGGCGGAAATTTTTATGCAGGTATTGAAGACAATCATGAAGGCGAGATCTCTAGAGATCACATGCATCATGTCATGACATTTACCATTATACTAAAAAAAACCCTTTTGCATCATGACATGTTTACTCAAATTTTTCCTTCCAAGCGCCTAAATCATTCTTATGTTGTAGCCCATCTTCCATTTCCTTATCCTTCATGACTCCATACATGCCTATTTTTCTGAATCGCATACATTCCTTTATCCTTTTCAGTTTATTTTTTCCTTCTAGTTTTCCTTCTGAATAAAACTGATTCCCTTTCCATGATTACATTGCCTTGTTTTCCTCGCCATGCTGATCCACACTGCTTGTCCATGATTTCTTTCCATTTATAGTCTTACCGAATCATTTTATACAAACTCGCATTGACTGATGTGGGATTCCATAAGGCCCACCTTTCAACAAGTCTTGCCCCATCGACATCAGCACCGTATCTGGGAAATAGACTAGAGTTCCTTTTGGGTACCTTGAGACTTGCATGCCTCAATGGAAAGTTCTCTCGCTGACAATCATGGGAATACATCAATGTCCCTTGATTGTCAGATCTTGTAAATGGCTCGACGTCAACCCCTTTATTTGCATTTCGCAAGATGTACCCGGGTACCTTGGCACTCATTGACATCAATGGTGAGTTTGCCTCGCATTGGTTAACGGCATGCATTAATGGCCGGTAATCCAATGATCTCTTTTCATGCTCGACATCAACACATTCTTTCGCATGATTAGACTTGTACCATCAGTTTTGTAGCGGGTGAAGACTATACACTTTTTCACAACTCCCTCAGCAGTTACAGCTGCATGAATTCTGATCGACGACAGTACCACAGTTCCACTTTCAGCGTTTATCTTTTCCAGATTCAGTATCAGCAGTTCAGATTCCTTCATTTCCCAGGATCCAGTTACAGCAACATCAGTCACGTTTTCATGATCCAGCAGCAGCAGCAGCTACATTCCTATTGCATAGTTCATCATTCTTGGGTAAGTAGAGGTATGTTTTTTTCTAATCTTTAATCATGCAATTCCTTATATGCTAACTTGAATATTTTGGAAAATTCCCTCACCATGCTACATTTCCTTTCATGAGCCATGACAAGTTGCAACTAATTCAGTTGGGGAGGGGGAACTATATTCACTACATATTCACTACCATGATTCCATTTCTTCACCACTATCACTCCATTTTTTTTCTCATTTACCATTCACCAACATTTCTTTTCCAACGATACTTTGTTCCACTTTGCTTCATACGCATTAAAATACATATTGGCATGCTTCATTAATATTACAAAAGGGCTTTCTTATGCACATTATGATTTCCAGTGAATGTTTACATTATTATTGCAGCAAGAGAACAGAAAATGAAATGAATGTTGTTAACACAAGAACCAACATTTTTTGTATTCATGAGAAACAACCAAAAGAAAAGAGAATAGAAAACGAAATGAATGTTGTTAACACAAGAACCAACATTCTTTGTATTCATGGTTGTCACACAAGAACCAACCATAAGAAAATGTAAGTTGTTACTCATGTCTTTCACATATCCTGGAAACACCTTTTCCTTCACTATTCCTTACATTTCATCATCCCATTAACCTTTCATTACATCATTTTCATAAATATATTTGGGTTTCACCTTCTTATTTTCCACTTTATTCATTTTTGTATTATAAGTGAATTTATGATTAATAGAAAATATACATATTTTTATATATATCTCAAGAACAGGAGCTTTTGTAATGTGTAGGAAATATGTGAAGGATTAATTCCAAGAGACTTCTCAAATATCTCCTCTACCATATTAAGGAGATAATTATTCAAGCCTATTCCTAAGGAGAAGATCATGGAGGATTTGGTTGGCATATCTTATCCAAGATATGTGAGAGATGTTTGGAGGATTCAAAGGGATAATATCTTGTAATAATGGGAAATAGTTTGAGAATGCTTGAGATAATATTGGATATGTAATTATGAGATGGTTATCTTCCTCATGTATATAAGAGAGTGCTCTCTTCATTTGAGATAAGAATAGAAAGGGGAGATAGAGGAGACAGAGTTTCTTGAGTTTTTTGAGTTCAAGGATTTGTAATTTGATTCTTGTAATATAATTGGAGATGGATTTATTGTTGTGAGCTCACATATGTTGTTTTTCATTCAATTCTTGACATGTTGTATTGCTTTTCCTTTATGCAATTTCCTACTTTCCTAGTTAGTGTTTCAATACCTTCCTAGATTAATTTGATTTCAGTAATTTAGATTAAATTAGTTCCACTTCAATCCTTCATATATAGTGCATGTGTCTCGTAAGCCTACGAACCTCGGATTGACAAATTAAATAGTTGGGAAAGTACTACAATAGAATTAAACGAACATATTTGCACCCAAACATTTTGGCGCCGTTGCCGGGGAGGCACGATGGATTGAAGTTTAATTTGATTTTTCATGCAAGTGTGTTTAGACATGTTCCTAACTCCGAGGTGTTAAGGAGGTAAGACACGGGGAACAACCTACACATCGCATTCGAGATACCGTAACGGGCTCGACCTCTTATGGATCAGGGCATGTAGGGTGTGTTTACATTTATGCAAGTGTGAATTTCAGTTTTTGCAAGTGTGTTTTATTTTCGCAACTTTGAAGAGTGTTTGATGAATTCATGGTTCATGGTTGTAATTGAAGAATTCAATTACTAAATTAATGAGCAGTCCTTGTAAGAGGGTTTAATTGAGTATTGAATTCAAGATTATTTCTCTGGTCTTCGTTTTTAATAAATTCAATTTTTAGTGTGCTGATTTGAAAGCTTTTTTGTGAACTAAAACCTTGTAAAAGGATTAAAAGCTCAAACAATTATTAGCACTCTGTTCCTAGTATGTAAGAATCTATTTTTCAACATGGTTTTATAATGAGTGTCAGCTTGGAACTACTCACTCATATCCTTGCAGAATTCAGAATCTCCTCTTCCTTGGAAGAAGAGATCTTAACAAAAATTGAAAGTTCAACTACTCCCCAAGAAATAAACGAAGATTCAACAGAATCCTCCATATCTGATGGCGAACAATCATTCAAACAGGAGATCAAGGAAGAAGAACAGCAGATCGAGGAAGAAAAACAGGAGCTAGAACATGATCTAAGTGAGAGAAACTGTGCCTCTCGAAGCTTTATCGAACAATAGTTCCAGGTAAGTACAAGATTAGATTCATCTTTTTATTTTTTAGTTGATTTGCAGTTACAGCAACTAGACTCATGCACTCTCGAATATTTTCATCCATCATTTAAAAAATTGCTACTGGATATATTGTTGTTACTGCTACGTGAATGGCTTCATTGGAAATTTAATTACACGTAACGAATTTTTTTCTAATTAGTATAGAGTAGGTAGGCTTTCATTTTTAGTTTTTACTTTCATTTTCAGTTTTGCTTTCACCTAGAATAAGTATGCTCTCCTCCGCGCTTAGTGCGATCACGAGGATCAGAAAATAGATTATCAGACTAGACCTCAGAACAAACAAATGTTTTGCAACATTCTTCGATCAAAACATCTTTCAATATGCAAACTATTGTGTCCATAGTTTAAAAAAAAAATTAAGTCTAGAGAAATTTTACTTTTAGTTTTTCATTGATTAAAAAAAAAAAAAATTTAAAACTAACCATTTTTGTTTTTTTAAACATAGGGTTAATTTAATTTTTTATATACTTAAAAAAAAAAAAAAAAAAAAAAAAAAACAAAAACAAACAAACATTCATGAAAATAAAACAATTCAAAACAATTTTAAAAAATTAAAACAACAAAATAAAAATAAAAACATTAAAAAAAAAAAAAAAAAACAGTCAACCAACCAATGCATACGAAGTTGGGAATAGAGAAAAAAGGCCATCACTAGAGTTTGGCCTCAATAAACTGAAGGCAGAAGATCCCTGAGGCGTTGAATCTGGCAAAATTATCATTGTATCTCTTTAGGGCCACTTGAAGCCGTCGGACGCTCAGTCTCTGTAATATTCCGTCAATTGTGTGGGTCGGAGAGGTTCATTAGTCGAAATGGGAGAACATCCAGAGGAGGCAGCATCTTTTCTAGACAGTGCGCTGGAGAAGGTCACCGATAAACTTCCCGGGCATGACTCCTCTTCTTTTGTTCGTCTGGTCTAACGCATCAACCTTTATTAACAAACAACCTGTCTCTGGATTCTTTCTGTGGTTGGCAGCTGGGCTAATTTCTTGACTCTCTTCTATGTTGCATTTGTTTTTGCACATACAGTGCTCATGCTTTATGAAAAATATGAACACCAGGTTGATGCCTTTGCATTCAAGGCAATGGATGAAGCTAAGAAGCATTACAGGACATTTGATGTCAAACTGTTGAGCATGAAGTGTGGAATTTTTCTGTTTGATTTGGATCCAATTCTGCAATATTTTTCGAAATGTTGGCCGCATCCTCTATCCCTGGCCAGCGTATTGTTGAAAAAATGCCCTCCGCTATCGCAACTCCCTCAGCAACGCCCACAAAATCCTCCAAAGCATAAATTAAAAATCCGGCTCTTTGTTCAGAAAATTAGGAAACGATAATACAAATTCCAATTTTGCAGAAACAAATCACTTCACGATAAGTCAAATCGGATTTTTCAAATATTGAGGAGGCCGTTTTGTAGTAATATCTGGAGATCCTGATACTGGGAATTCACGAGGTTTTGGCTTTGTCAGTTATGATTCTTTTGAGATATCTGATGCTGCTATTGAGGCAATGAATGGTCAATATCTTTGCAATCGTCAAATTACGGTATCTTATGCATATACAAAAGGAGAACATCATGGAACTCCTGCAGAACGAATGCTTGCTGCAAGCAATCCTGGCACGACCACAAATAGAACCATGGCAATGGGTATGATTAATCCCATGAAGGCTGGACTTGAGTACCCTCAGGAAGAATTGCACCAGATCAGGATTACTTTGTCTTCTAAAAATGTCAAGAATCTTGAAAAAGTTTGTGTTGATCTTGTGCGTGGTGCGAAAGACAAACGTCTGAAGGTCAAGGGACCTGTCAGAATGCCAACAAAGGTCCTCAATCATACAAATCGAAAGTCTCCTTGTGGAGAAGGTACCAACACTTGGGATCGTTTTGAATTACGTGTCCACAAGAGAATCATTGATCTGGTTAGTTCATCTGAAGTGGTGAAGCAGATCACATCAATCACCATTGAACCTGGAGTTGAGGTAGAAGTTACAATTGCGGACACATAGGTAATAAAAAAAAACAGAGATCATTTCTTGTAATTTTGAATATGTCAATCATAGCATTTTCACAACTTCAAAAAGCAACGAAAATTTTTACCTAGTTTCTGTGGAGAATTGTATTCGGTGAAACTTTAGTTTCCCATTTAAATATTTATTTCAAGCCTTTAGTTCGCTCGACCAGGATACCTCAAATTCAATACTCAGATAAATACACTGATGATACTTATGAATACAGGCATGTGGTTCTCCCTCCGGAAACTGCCAAATTGCTTCCCAAGAACTGACTTCTCAATGAGAATGAATGGCGAACCATTGGAGTTCAACAGTCTCGTGGATGGGTGCACTATGCCATTCATCGCCCTGAGCCACACATCATGTTGTTCAGAAGACCTTTGAATTTCCAGCAAAACCAGCAGCAGCAGGCTGGGGCTCAATCTCAACCAATGGGTCTGAAAGCCCAATGAGTTTTATTGTGGGTGTTGAAGGCAGTTTCAATGTTCCGTTTGAAACTAATCAGAATAGGGTGTTTTGACTTTTTCCCATGCAGGTAGTTCTGCAATTTTAGTATATTAGGGTGATGACTATCTCGATCAAAGCTAGACTATTGTTTAGTTAGTACGGTTGACAGTGAATTTCTAGTACAAATTTTTGTAGACTATCATGAACTATAACTTCTAAACTGTAGAAGCAGGTTATCTTTAGACTTTTGATTATGTTAAATTTTCATGAACTATAGCTTCTATAAAAAATAAAAATAAAAATAAAACCTTCATGAAATTGTTGATGAGTTTGTATAATTTAATTAGGGTTAGTTTTTTTTTATTATTTTCATTATTAGTTTTGTTTTTAATAAATAAATAAATAAAGAATCGACATAAATAATAAATTAAAAAAACTTTTGTTTTTTTTTTAATTTGTTATTTATTATAAAAAATAAAAAATAAAATAAAATAAAATAAAAAAAATTTGCCCTCATTCATTTACATAAAAATTCATAAAAACCAACTACTCGTTCCCCAACAAATACAAAAGCCTTTTCAAATGTTTTAAATCAATTTTCCTGTAAACCAATAAAAACATTTTGAAAAAGTATTGCACAATCAATGGGTACATTGCATGGGGACATGCAATATTTCTAGATTGGGGGGAAATAAAAGTATGTTGGATTTTATCATTTATTTTATTTTAAATTTGTGGGCAAAAAGTTAGGATACATATACTAACAAGTGAAATAAGATTGGTGTTATGTGTAGGTCAACGAGAAGCTTATGCAAAAAACTCAACATTATGATGCGACACTCTTTTCATCCATGATTAGTGTAATTTCGAAAAATAATTTAAAATGGACATTAATATATTCTTGAAAATGAGCTAATTTGTTTTTGAGTCACTTCATACAGGAATGATCGACGAAGATGGCACACAAAGGCAAAAAATTTTATGCAGGTATTGAAGATAATCATGAAAGCGAGATCTCTAGAGATCACATGCATCATGTCGTGACATTTACCATTACACAAAAACCCTTTTGCATCATGACATGATTACTCAAATTTTTCCTTCCAAGTGCCTAAATCATTCCTATGTTGCAGCCCATCTTCCATTTCCTTATCTTTCACGACTTCATGCACGCCTATTTTTCTGAATCGCATACATTCGTTTATCCTTTTCAGTTTATTTTTGCCTTCTAGTTTGCCTTCTGAATAAAACTCATTCCCTTTCCATGATTACATTGCCTTGTTTTCCTAGCCATGTTGATCCACACTACTTACCCGTGAGTTCTTTCCATTTATAGTCCTACCAAATCTTTTTGTACAAACTCGCGTTGACTGATGTGGGATTCCTTAAGGCCCACCTTTCAACAAGTCTTGCCCCATCGACATCAGCACCTTATCTGGGAAATATACTAGAGTTCCTTTTGGGTACCTTGAGACTTGCATGCCTCAATGGCAAGTTCTCTCGCTGACAATCATGGGAATACATCAATGTCCCTTGATCATCATATCTTTCAAATAGCTCGACGTCAACCCCTTTATTCGCATTTCGCAAGATGTACTCGGGTACCTTGGCACTCATTGAAATCAATGGTGATTTTTCCTCGCATTGGTTAACGACATGCATCAATGGTCGGTAATCCAATGATCTCTTTTCATGCTCGACATCAACACATTCTTTCGCATGATTAGACTTGTACCATCAGTTTTGTAGCAGACGAAGACTATACATCTTTTTCACGACTCCCTCAGCAGTTACCGCAACATGAGTTCTGATTGACGAGAGTACCATAGTTCCACTTTCAGTGTTTATCTTTTCCATGATTCAGCATCAGCAGTTCAGATTCCTTCATTTTCCAGGATCCAGTTACAACAACATCAGTTACATTTTCCTGATCTAGCAGCAGCAGTAGCTAAATTCCTATTGCATAGTTCATCATTCTTGGGTAAGTAGAGGTATTTTTTTTTCTAATCTTTAATCATGCAATTCCTTATATGCTGATTTGAATATTTTGGAAAATTCCCTCACCATGCTACATTTCCTTTCATGAGCCATGTCAAGTTGCATGAGCACATGCAACTAATTCAGTTGTGCGGGGGGGGCGGGGGGGAACTATATTCGCTACATATTCACTACCATGATTCCATTTCTTCACCACTATCACTCCATTTTTTCCTCATTTACCATTCACCAACATTTATTTTCCAACGATACTTTGTTGCACTTTGCTTCATACGCATTAAAATACATATTGGCATGCTTCATTAATATTACAAAAGGGCTTTCTTATGCACATTATGACTTCCAGTGAATGTTTACATTATTATTGCAGCAAGAGAACAGAAAAAGAAATGAATATTGTTAACACAAGAACCAACATTCTTTGTATTCATGGTTGTCACACAAGAACCAACCATAAGAAAATGTAAGTTGTTACTCATGTCTTTCACATATCCTGGAAACATTCATTATTAAAAGACATCATCATGTAAAGCCAAAGTTCAAGATGCCAAATGTTCTTAAAGAGACCCATGCATGGTTGCATGAGGACATGCAACAAGTTCATTTGGGGAGGATGTTGGGACTCAGAAATGTCATATTTTTATCCACCTTTTCCTTCACTATTCCTTACATTTCATCATCCCATTAACCTTTCATTACATCATTTTCATAAATATATTTGGGTTTCACCTTCTTATTTTCCACTTTATTCATTTTTGTATTATAAGTGAATTTATGATTAAATATTAGAAAATATACATATTTTTATATATATCTCAAGAATATGTGAGCTTTTGTAATGTGTAGGAAATATGTGAAGGATTAATTCCAAGAGACTTCTCAAATATCTCCTCCACCATATTAAGGAGATAATTATTCAAGTCTATTCCTAAGGAGAAGATCATGGAGGATTTGGTTGGCATATCTTATCCAAGATATGTGAGAGATGTGTGGAGGATTCAAAGGGATAATATCTTGTAATAATGGGAAATTAGTTGAGAATGCTTGAGAGAATATTGGACATGTAATTATGAGATGGTTATCTTCCTCATGTATATAAGAGAGTGCTCTCTCTTCATTTCAGATAAGAATAGAAAGGGGGAGAATAGAGAGATAGAGTTTTTGAGTTTTTGAATTCATGATTTGTAATTTGATTCTTGTAATATAATTTGAGATAGCTTTATTGTTGTGAGCTCACATATGTTGTTTGTCATTCAAATTATTCACATGTTGTATTGTTTTTCCCTTATGCAATTTCCTGCTTTTCATAGTTAATGTTTCAATGCCTTCCTAGATTAAGTAATTTAGATTAAAATAGTTCCACTTCAGTCCTGCATATATAGTGCATGTGTCTCGTAAGTCTACGAACCTCGGATTGAAAAATTAAATAGTTGGGCAAGTATTACAATATAATTAAACGATAATATTTTCACCCAACACTCATATG
>CM076584.1:1639190098-1639306779 GCA_034641835.2 Pinus albicaulis
AACGGGTGATGAATTTTTGATACACTCATGCAAGGAAGATCTTGCAAAGGAGTTTGAGATGAAGGACTTGGGCCTCCTTCATTATTTCCTGGGATTGGAAATTTGGCAGCGGAAATTTGAACTCTTTGTGTCTCGAGGCAAGTATGCCTGAGAGATACTGGAGAAGTTTCAAATGCAAGGATGCAAGCCTATCGACACTCCTCTTCCTGGTGGTTGGAGGAAAGAGGATGCTACATCGGCAGATGTAGTGGATGCCACTGTTTATCGACAGTTGGTTGGTTTGCTCATGTATTTAGTCAATACACGACCGGACATATGCTATGCTGTGAACTAGCTTTCACAAGCGACGGTGAAGCCTACCAAGCTCTTTTGGAAGGCAGGCAAGCATGTCCTGAGGTATCTCAGGGGCACATATGGGTATGGATTGTGGTACAGACAGTCGGATGAGGTGAAGCTGCATGGCTTCATGGATGCAGATTGGGAAGGAAGCCCAACGGACAGAAAGAGCACATCTGGAGGGATTTTTAGTATCGGATCTACAGTATTTTCTTGGTACAACAGGAAAAAAATATCCATGGCACTCAGTTCAGCGGAGCTCGAGTACATGGCAGCAAGTTTGGCTGCATGTGAGGCTATATGGATGAGGAAGATCCTGGTTGGTTTGTTCGGTTGTCACTTAGATCCTACTATGATATATTGTGATAATCAGAGTTGCATTAAACTCTTGGTTAATCCAGTATTTCATGATAGATCTAAACATATTGACATCCAGTACTATCATATCAAAGATTGTGTGCAGTGGAAGATCATGTTGCTTTCTTACATTCCTACGTAGGATCGATATGCAGATGTTTTGACGAAGGCGCTCACCAGGAGAAAATTTGAATACCATAGAGATAGGATCGGGGTGGCAGATGATCCCTATCTTGTTGAGAGGGAGTGTTGAGATTCAACAAGATGATGAGCTTAGTGAAAAGAGTCGCCTTCACTAAGTGGGCCCGCAGGCTATTTTTGGCGCAAGGTCTATTTTTAGACATGTCGATCATATTCTATGAGTTGCAGGATGCTATTTGTGGATGGTTGGTCAAGTTGGAAAAATATATGGACTTATATTTTTAGACATATTGGGCGGAGTCTATTTTTAGATTGCCAGTCTAAAAATAGATATGTCGAATATTATTAGCTCTTAATAATATTTGGACTATAAACATTATCTTATTCTCTTGGAGCACTTCAGTTAAGTGCATAGATGTGGCATAGGAGCTGACAGAAGGAATTACGCTATTCCTGAGGGTTAAGTGGAGCTATTGCATGGATACTTCAGTTAGAACTCATGTGACAGAGTTTGGTGGAGTTGATTGAGGAAGTTAGTGGAGTTGTATTCAGTTTAACTAATCTAAACATAGTTGAGCTATTTGTATTCAGTTCAACTAATTGATACAATTAGTGAGAGTGGTGTGAATTAATTAGTTAATTAATTCACAAATAATAACTCATTAATCAACTGAAGAATACATCAGTTAAATAAAGTGCATGGTATTTTCAGTGGAGACCAGTGGAGAGATAGGTGAAAGAGCAAGTGTGACTATCAGTTGTGACTATAGTGATGCATTTATTGCATCCAACACTCAGTGGAGATGCCAATGAGGATTGCATGAGCAAGGCTGGAGTAATTTGAACTCATTCAGAGCCATTCTTTAGTAGGGATTGTGTAGTAGAGGCAAGCTAGCAGGTGGCAAAGATCGGTGCATGGATTTGCAATATCGGGACTGATTAGTGTGTAGCGATTGTATTGTACTGAGAGCTTGATATGATCATATTTGTATGAGGATTTTTACATGATCTCTATGACATATATTATATACAGATAGTTGGGGTTTTCAGCTCCAGGCTTTCCCGTTAAATAACTATGTTAATGTGTGTGAATTTTTATTGTTTCATGTGTGCATTGCAATCTTGATTTAATTTCCGCAAATGATCAATGGTGGAATAGATTATGTATTTTGCATGAAGTTAAAATAGTTTGAGATCAAGAGAATCTTGGACATATAACACATAAGTTATATAATTTCTACAAATTTTCTGCTGATTGGCCATGCACAACTGCATAGTGGACCATTCCAACTTAGGCTCCCATTTGTTTCCAGGTATTCTTGGGCAATACATTCACATCGGATCCTAGGTCCAAGATAACCTAATCCATTTCGTAGTCACCAATCTACACTGTCAGCCGCATTTCCCTACTGGTGCGTTTCTTATACCTATATAGTTTGTGCACATCATTGATCTCCGGGGGTAGGTTAGGTCATGCAGCGTAGCCATCTATTAATGTCTGAATATTTTCCATAGCCTTTGAGTTGCGCAACAGCTTCATACATGCCTACAAAAATGGTTTTACCTCCTCATCTGCCTTGAGGTTCGCAGGTATATGCCTCCACCTCAGCAAAGTCTTTGCATGCTGCAACAAATGTTTCTTTTTCCGTTTTTATGTCCAAAATTTCTTGTTTGAAAGCCGCTTTGCGGGTAAGAGGTCCAGCCACAGCTTTCTCCTCCTATCCCCCCATATCCATGTTGCTTCTTGTTATGACATTAACACTCGGTCGTCCTCTTTGGGGTTCTACCTTAACCCTATGCACATTTTGCGTCAATGTGGGCTGCTTCTCCTGCATCTTTGCTATCAATATTGGACAGACTTCGATCGTATGGTCCAACTGTCTGCAATACTGACAAGACTGCCTTGTAGGGTTCAGACAGTCCCGTGCAAAGTGCCCTTCTTCTCCGTAGTTATAACAGATCAGCTGCCCTCCTCCCCAACCCGCGCTTCCACCTCTTTCTCCTCCCCTGTCTCTAGCTGGGGAAAATCCCCTACCTAAGGGTGATCGTGGGGAAGATGGGTCAGCCTGTACTCTGTATAGATTCCCTCTATCTACCAACAAGTCATAGGTTCGAAAATTTTGTTCGTCATGCCCTACTAACCTGCAGAATATGCACCATTGCTGCTTTACCTCTAGAAACGTATGAAAAAAGGCGGGGGCAATGATTTGTATCTTGTAGCCCTGCAATGCGACAATCATCGCACCATAGTGCTGGCCTGATTGGTCCTGTAGGCTCCCTAGGACACAATGAGATAGGTCCCCTGGCCTGCATGTAGTCTGCTAATAGAGGACAGTTATCCTTGGTGTGGCCATTCACCCTGCATCGTATGCACCATATTTTAGGGCTAGCCTCTACCCCTCGCTCCTTTCGCAGATTTTGGATCTCCATGTGCATCGCCTCCAGCGGTCCTTGGATCTGTTGGATGCCTAGCTGGGTATCATCTCTTGGTGTAGCCTCCAGCTTTATAGCAATCTCCAAGGCCTTCTCCTACGATGTAATGTCTTGATGACCAATCGGTATGCGCAGGTGGGGAAAAAACATAGAAATGAACCACTCTGTGTGCTGCCTATCATCATACTGAAATCCCCCTTCTATGATCACCTTCTTTAGTCACTGGTCAGCCTCCCACACAGACTCAGATAGTCCTTGCTTGAAATATTTTAGGTCATTTACTATCTGAGAGTAGGACTTCGGTTTCTTGAACTGCTGTTTCAAGGCATTCTTAATCTCTTCAATGGTTACATTCACATGCTGGTTGATGTATCCCATATACCATTCCAAGGCTCTTCCTTCAAAGGCCAGTGACAGCTGTGCTCTTTTTACAGCATCTGTAACCACACCCTGCGCAGTCCATACCGACTCTGCCACAAACCAAAACCGATCCATGTCTTCCTCTCCAACCCATTTGAAAGTAGGTAGCTTCAGATGTGCGGCCATATCGTTTTCTGGGGGTGACGGAGGTGTGGCACATTTCTTTCCCCTGTGGTGGCTTGAAGCTGGTGTGGCCGAAGGGCTCTGCACAGCCCCCTTAAAGGACTATAGATGAATTTGTCTCCTTCTTGATTAGTTCAGAAGTATTTACCACTTCGAGTTATGCTTCCGTCTGTTTCAAAGGTCATTCACTCGGTGTTGCTACACAGAATACTCTTTTCGCACAATAATATTTTGATCAACAATGGAAATTTTTTTAGGAAATTACCTCGAAAACCCTTGAAGAAACTTCATTCTGCTTTAGAATAAGAGATGAATTGATCGATGGAAAATTCTGTCACAAAACCTCCTCGCACACTGTCCACCCAATGATCTACTGTACGGGTGATGGTGTTATCAGTCTTTTCTAACTGCTGGATCAACTCTGGAGTCCACTGCGTGACCCGTTCGTCCTTCCAACACTTCTTCGACTAGCCTTGCCAGACGCTGCTGGAGCTCAATTGCGAATGCCACAAATAAAATTTCGTAGATCTTTGTGAAAATGTACTTGTTCTTCCCTTCTTTAGCCGTCAACCTTGTGTTGCGATTCTCTTTTATCACAAATTCCTAAACCTGTTCTTCAAACCACTCTTCAATTTCTTTCTTCTCAGGTTTCCAATATTCTCTTGGCATTATCCGATCCCTCTCTCAAAATGCTCTTGGTCCCGACAATAGAACCATTTGTTGGCTCGAAGGGTCCTGACCCAGTTTCAGAGGTTAAGGTTTGCCAACAAACCCCTATACTACTGGCCCTTTCGGCAGTGACCTACTTTCGCAGGCCAAAGTCTCATCCGAAGTGGTATGGGAGGGTGCTGGAACCAGGTTTCCGCACCCTGGGAGAGGGTAGGTAAGTCAAGTTCGCAGCCTATGAGGTTCATACCAGACAAATCTATTCTCTGAAGGGTTCGCAGCAGAAGTAATACACGTACAAATCAACTCAACAGAACCATTATCTTAGACAAATCTTATTCAAGGGCTTCACATCCATGTGTTTTAGCCAAGTATTAGAGCAAAGAAATATATTTGTAGCAGAGAACAATTATAGATCATAGATAAAGACGATTCGAAGCTTAAACAATTAATAGAGTCACTTTCGCTGCTTAAATAAATAGCACATAAACATGTATCAATTAATCAGATATCATAGATTTGCATTAACAGTAATTCCAATAGATTCAGATATTCCCACAGTACTTCCACATTCATTAGCTTTAGATCTACTTATAATACCCAAAACCAGCCCGCGCACACAACCTAGCAGGGTTCGCACACAGCGGGACTGAGGATATCCACACACACAGCAGCAGGCGTCCTTACCCAAAAAACCATAACAGATCTAACAGTTGGCACAAAGCATCAATTCCAATTCTTGCCTACTTTACGACTACAAAATATTCATCTATTTATACCGATTTAGCCTATGCTTCCAATGGTCCACAAACCATGGTTTCTGGACTCTTGGTCTACCCTTGACCCATTACAATGCATTCGGGGCTTTGACCCACCCCAAAACCCATGCGTCATACCAAAATATGCCAAAAATATACAAAAATACTCAAAAACCCTCCCAATTCGAAGCGTTTGGAGGACCCTGTTCCAACAGTCCCCCAACAGAATCTTGTGACTCGTCCCGAGTCACTGTGATGGTGGAGTCTCCACCTGCACCTGTAGTAGCTTGACTACCTCGATCAGTGGGGGCAACACACCTTCACTCTGAGCAGTGGCGTTCTGTGCAATACCCATGAGCTTCTGTGATGTTGGTCCTTCAGTCGCGGTGGTGACACTCTCTAGAGTTTGGTTTAGCTGCGTAACCGCAATATCAAAATCTTGCGATAGTTTGAGGGCTTCTGTAGTCCACAGATTTAGGAGGTCACCCAGAAATTTCTTCAATCTCATCGTGGAGGGTGTGGCTAGTCTTCAATCATGCCAAGTGCTAAGTAGGAACCAATGTGGGCAATGTGGCCTCTATCTTCTCAAATGCTTCCTCCTTCTGCTGCAGGTCTTGATTTATTTCTCATAGGATTGGATCACGCTGGACCATGGTCCATAGTTCCATGGTTGTTTCCAGTAATTGGGTGCCCTGATAAATTTTCCCTATAATGGTGTTTGTCGCCATAGCGAATAGCACAGCTCGCTGGGCCCGTATCTCTGGAGGTGTCTCTGGCTGCAATTTATCCTGTAACTTAGCGATTTGCCACTCCACCTATGTCTTGACTGCCTGAATTTCTGTCCTGGAGGCCTTCAAAGCTGCGACCAAGCCCTCAACCTTAATCTGAGGGGTAGCATAGGCGGGGATTTCTTCTGTAACATATGTGTAGAGTTAGTGAATCCAGTTTTCAAGCTCCACTTGCTACGCAATAGCGAGGGATACTGCAACGTCCTTTTTTGCGATGGTATACTCAGCCACACTGAGCTGTTGGTACACTTGTTGGTCCCGATGGTGAACTTCCTGAAATACGGAGGTGTGGAGGCCCTGCAATGCCTCAAGGGATAGCTTGGCTAGATTCAACTGCATCCCTGCACTGTCTTGGATATGCACAGGTGGATTGATCACGAGGGCTGCACCAAGTAGGGAGCAAAGATGAATTTCTTCTGTAGCTTGTGTTGTACTGCTTGTTGCCAAAGGAGTGCATACCTGAATCACACTGGTCTGTAGTGTGTCTATTTTCAGATGCAAAGCACGGAGCTTAGCCTGGATTCTGTCGATTGCAGCCTTCTGCTGTTCCTCTGAGGCTACCCATTTTTCCTCTGCGGCCAGAGTGACTGCATCCACAATCTGTTCGACGTCTCTATTAGTTAGCGTGATTATCTCATCCCGTTTCACCTGATGAGAGTGCTTCTTCTTCTGGGGTCTTTTGATAGGCTTGCATGTTCGCTTCGTGCCCAGGGGGAAAATCAGTACCTTCGATGTTCAACCCTTCCGTGCCTAGATTCGATGGCGAATTGACCTGGGTATCGGCCCCAACATCCTTCTCAGTGGTCTGTTTCAGCTAGGTATCCTTGTCTGCTACTGCACCCGAGTCCTTCCCTATTCTTTGGATAGGGCCTCTGGTATCCTTAGTGATGATAGGTGGGGTTACCTGCGTCGTGCTAGTCCCTTTGGTGCCCCGCTCGCCGGTTTTGAAGCCGATCTTCCGGGTAGTAGGCCAGAGTGAAAATACACTATCAATCTCTTCATCCACTACCATATAAGGAAGTGAGGTACAGGCTTTATCATTGTGGGCTCCGATCTGTATGTTGTGCATGGTGACCTGTAATGCCACAATCCCCTTGTATATGTCATATACTACTGGGGACAATCATGGTTGGGAGTTGATGGCTGCTTCCAAGCTGCTCTGGAAGAGGACCCAAAAGACTTGGTTATCTTCTACATGTTGCATGTCTTTGGAGTCCCAAAAATGGGCATAATGAGCCTCTTCACACATGTATGGAGTGAGCTCAGGGAGGACTGACTCCAAAGGGGCTTCCCAGGTGATTAGTGCTATGAGGAACAACAACCTGGAATATCAAAAGGATTTTCCCTGCTCCTGAGATTCACAAATGTTGGTTAAGAATTCATCACACAAGTATTGGGCCCAATTGAAGCAAACCCCCTTCCCACATTGGGCTGCTAACTGAATGACATAAGCAGGGGCAGTTGCGACCTGGAATTTTCACATGATCTTGTATGTTAATAACATGGTACCCAGCTGTGCACTAGGGTCACTGATAGACTTGATGATAAAGCCCCGAGTATTGCGCTCGACATGGTAGGTCTGACGCACATATTCAGCAGTTTTTCCCTTGTATTTCTTACCCATGCACTCCATAGGGTGCGGCCCTTCCATGGGATGGCCCATAATTATGTGAACTAGCATAGCATCGATGGGGATTTTTTACTGAATCCACAGGCAGCCATCATGAATTAGGGTGAGCAACTATCGGGCTAGCTAGTCTGTCATGTTGTAGTGGCTGAAGTGTGGCATCTGTAGTGGGTTCAGGAGCCCAGCTCTGGCCAATCCATGCACCCAACGCTGGGAAATAATTGTGATCCCATCGTCCACCTGAATTGTGTCAAGATATAACTCAGGTGCCAGCTCAGGGAAGGCTTCAAAATTTTCCAAGTCGCAATCATCAAATTTGACCTCATGGAGCCTTCCACAAGGGTCGCTAAGGACAGGGACCTCTCCCAGGGTCAGTGGCGTTTGCAGATATGTAATCAGGCTGTGAAGGCTCTTTGGTGTACATGTCGAGGGCTTGCGTGGTTCGACAAAGGGAGGTAACCAGCTGATCGGGTTGACGGGCTGGGCTTCTTTCTGCGCAGCCTCAGCCCGCGGCATCGCCCGCGGGGATTTGAAATTTCTTGGGGAAGTACTTGGCTTCCCCCCAGCCCATTTCGAAAGTTTCAGGGGTTTCCCTAAGTCTTGTGATTTTTCTTTTCCCATCCTTGTGACCCGTGTGGAGATAAATTTTTCTACTTCAGACTCAATCTCCATAACTTCTTCAGTTTCTTGGTTCCTTGAAGTCACTGGTTCTGATGCTTCAGCGGGATTTGTGGCTGTCATCCTGGCTCAAAAGAGAAATCCCAACCTCGAGTGGCTATCGTCAGAGGGCATAGGAAGCCCAGACATGAAAAAAGCGTGTTAGACACAAATTAACTGAAGGTATGAAATTGCAAAGCATAACCAAGATAAGAGATACAGAACCCTCTTCTGATCCAGCCCTTGCGTTTTATAGCCATAAGGATTAACCAATGGTTGGGCGAGTCTCATGTGAAACTTAAAATTGGATAAACAGTAAAAATTTTGGGTAAGTGCCACATTAATTGCCAACCATCTACTCCTTTCAACGATAATTTTTGCTTTTTATCAGAATTTACTATTCCAATGGCTAGTTTTCGCACCTCTTGTGCACCTAGCATACCTTCTGCACTTAGATTAAACACATGTGCCTCCTGCGCATCCTCCCCCAACACAGGATTGTTACCCAGGTACTTCAAATCCAAATACATGTTTGTTTGACACTCGTCGTCCCAATCGAACATGACATCCTTTCTAAGTAGGTTTTTTAGAGGTGCTATGATCAGCGCATGCCCACGAATAGACTCCCTGTAGTACCCTATATGTCCGAGGATCGAGCATAGTTGTCTCGTACTTGTGGGTACCTCTAGGTTATTCATTTTCTCTTTTACTTCGATATGGACTTTGTGCAGCATTAGGGGCTTAGGAACATCGGAAGCCTTCGACAGAGCTTCCGCAGCTGCGCGTCCTCCTTCTGATTCTAGAAGGGATACATCCCGCCATTCTTCCTCGCATTCTTTAAGTGCTAGATTTCAACAGTTGACAATGCCATCCACCTATGTTTCCCATTTCGGCACCCCAGGTGCTGTGTAAAGGCATGATTCATCCCATACTATAGTGTATATCTTCTGTAGAGCTGCGTCAAGCACCTATGATCCTCCTTCTATCCCAAATGTTCCTCTAAACTCCTCCCTCAGTGTTTCCAATCTGCAGGTGTGCTTATTCAGCTCCGAATCTAGATACCATGCAATGGGAATGGGTCCCAAGGCATGGACAAGCATGTGTACCCACTCTGCTGGGGTGCAGTCACACCATTACTCCTCCCAAGCGGACATATACGATTGTGAATATCTTGGCCTAAGGAATGTATTTACACGCAGTTGAGCTGGGGCTTAGAATTGTAGGACCATCATATCCTCGCATTCCTCCCACTCTTGGAGCACCTCCTTATGCATATCCCACCACCTTGCAGGTGTGGCGTGTAGAGCTAGACTCAGGGCCCATAACCTTCACTCCCTTGGAACCACAGCTTAAAATGCTCGTAAGAACTCCCCAACACTACCAAATCCATCAAAGTAGGGTAGTTCTCTTACCTTTGATGAGATGTAGTGGAAGTCCCTTCTTATCCTAAGACATCGTAGCGCAGACACATCGTGTAGCTGGTTCTGCCAGTTTTCTATTTCTCCATTGGAGTCAGAGGAACAATCACTATCCTTTTCCCAGTAGAGTACAACGTCAGTTGTAGGATTGATCCAATCTTCATCCCCCACAGTTATCTCATAAATGTGATCCACATCCTCTTCTTCGCGCACTGGGTTAGTATATCGTTCTCCTTCCACAGGGTCTAACGGTAATATCACGCACGTACCTTAGTTTTCAAATGCCATGCTTCATTTCTTCAGGTTGATGATACCACCCATATCTATGGCCCAATCCAACCCTAAGAGCATAGGATAGGGGTCTGCATCTTCTACAATCTCAATTACCTCAAAGTCAGCCTGAGCCTTTACTCTTGCGATATCCAGTGTAATTTTAGACAACCTTCCTAGTGGGATGATTTTCTGCTGATTGGCCATGCACAGCTGAATAGTGGACCATTCCAACTTAGGCTCTCCCATTCATTGCTAGGTATGCTTGGGAAATACATTCACATTGGATCCTAGGTACAAGATAACCTGATCCATTTCGTAGTCACCAATCTGTACTATCAGTCGCATTTCCCTACCGGTGCATTTCTTATACCTGTATAGTTTATACACATCCTTGATCTATGGGGGTAGGTAAGGTCATGCAGCGCAACCATCTATTAATGCCTGAAGATTTTCCACAGCCTTTTGGTTGCGCAACAACTTCATACATGCCTGCAAAAAGGGTTTGACCTCCTCATCCACCTTGAGGTTTGCAGGTACCTGCGAAGTAGATGCCTCTGACTCAGCAAAGTCTTTGCAAGTTGCAAAAAATGTTTCTTTTTCCATTTTTAGGTCCAAAATTTATTGTTTGACAGTTGCTTTATGGTTAAGAGGTTCGGCTGCAACTTTCTCCTCTTCTCGCCCCGTAGCCATGCTGCTACGTGTTATGACATTAAATGCTTGGTCCTTTGTCTTGAGGTTCTACCTTAACCCTCTCGCACATTATGCGTAGGTGTTTTCTACTTTTCTTGCATTTTTGCTATCGGAATTTAGCAGTCTTCAATCACATGGTCCAACTGTCTACGAGTATCTAGAAGATTGTCTTTCTCGGTTTGGTCGGCTCCTCGCAAAGTGCCCTACTTCTCCACAGACTATAACAAATTAGTTGTCCTCTTCCCCGACCTACGCTTCCACCTCTTCCCCTCCCCCGCCCCTAGCTAGGGAGCCACCGATGCCCGAGGGGGGATATTGGTGAAGAAGAGTCCACTTGTACCCTATATAGGTTTCCTCGGTCTATCATTAAATCATAAGTGCGATAGTTTTGTTCATCGTCTCCCTACCGATCGAAAAACGGCACCATTGTTGCTTTAGTTCTAGAACATACACACCTAAATGGGGGCAGTGGTTAGTATCATGCGAGCTAGCTACGTGAAAATCATCACACCACAATGTTGGCCCACTTGGTCCCATAGTCTCCCTAGGCCGCAACGGATCTGGGTACCCCAACCTAGAGGTAGTCTCGTTAGTAGTGGGCATCGATATTTGGTATGGCTTAATACGCCGCATCATACACACCATACATCCGGGACTAACTTATTTCCCTCAGTCCTTTTGTAGGTTCCGGATTTCCATGTGCATTGCCTCCAACTACCCTTGGATTTTTTTGTACTCCCAATTGGGTATCATATCTTGACGTGAATTCTAACTTCATAGCAATAAATAAATCTTTTTCCGTGATTCAATGGCTTGCCGACCCATAGGTACGTGCGGGTGAGGTAGTAGCATAGCGATGAACCATTCCTTATGATGTTCTGTCATCATACAAAAATTCCCCCTTCTAATGATCACCTTCGTTATTTGGTCGGTCGGCCTCTCCCATATAGACTCATGGGGCCCTTGTTTAAAATCTTTTAGGTCATTCACTATATGAGAGTAGGATTTAGGCTTCTAAAACTGTTGTTTTAGGGCATTCTTAACCTCTTAAATGGTCGCATTCGCATGCTGAGCTACATATCCCATATACCAGTCTAGGGCTCTTCCTTCAAAGGCAAGGGATAGATGCGCTCTTAGCATCGCACACATTCTCGTATAGTCCATACACCGACTTTGTGGACGCACTTAATCAATCCATGTCTTCATCCCCTACGCTTTTTGAAGGTAGGTAGTTTCATGTGCAAGGCCATCTCACTGGGACCGGGTGGAGGTACATGGAGTTCTTACCCCTATGTTGGTTTGAAGGTGGTGGTGTAGTTGGAGGGCCAGTGCGCAATTAATCCCTTACTAGACCGTAGATGTATCTATCTCCTTCTTGATTAGTTCTATAGTATTTACCACTTCGTGTTGTACCCTCGCTTTGATCAGAGCTCATTCACTCTATATGGCTACACATAATGCTTTTTTTGCATAGCAAAATTTTGATTAATAAGGGCAGTGTTTTCAGGAACTTACCTTAGAACCCTTTGAAGAACCTCCACTCTACTTCTGAATAGGACATGAACTGATCGACTGCAAATTTCGTCACAAATACTCCCAACACACTATCCACCCATCCACCTAGTGATCTGCCATGCGGAGTGGTGGTAACGGACAACAAACTGTTGCGGATCAACTACGGAATTGTGCCCGTGATCCGCTCATCCTTACAGCTGCAATGCGGAAATGCGGGCGCGCATCACACTCTTTCAGCTCGTTCATGATTATTCTCGAAGGACTGGCGCTGCTTGGTGTGAAAATGTGCCAGAAGGCACTGCTCTTTAGTGAGCTGCAACATGCGTTCTCTTTACCACAAATTCTGAACCCATTTGTTTAGAAACCACTCCTCAGTTGTTTCTTCCAGAATATATTGTTCTGTGGCATTACCCGGTCCTCTGTGGTGTCACGCCCGGCCATGAGACATTTTGGCTCGTGGGGTCCTAACCCGAGTTCGAGTTGAGTTTGCTAACAAACCCACATACTATTGGCCCTTTCGGAAGTGACCTAGTTGCGCAAGCCAATTGCGCAAGCCAGAGTCTCACCTAAAGACCTAAAAATAGTATGGGAGGGTGGTGGAACCAGGTTTCTACACCCTGAGAGAGAGTAGGTAAGTTGAGCAGCTCCACGTTCGCAACCTATCAGGTTCGCACAAGACATGTATATTTGCAGTTTTGTTATAATATGTAGTAAAACAGAGCTATTACCATGCACAAATCTAGTTTATACCTTCGCATCCACGTGTGTATCTACAGTTATCATCACATAATATCATAATGCATCAATAACAAACTACAGATACACTTCGTTACCATAACACAGACATATTTGCAGCATAGATAGATAACACAACTGTATTCGAATAGATTCCAAAGGTTCGCATCAACAGTAACACATCAAATTAGTAACAGTAAAAAAAAGATATCTTAGCTATATTCGCCTATATTAACATCCAAAAATCCAGTTACAATCCAACACAGCCTGCGCACACATCCAGCAGGGTCCGCACACAGCCAGTAGGAGTCCTTATGCAAACAACCCAGGACAGATCTAACAATTATCTCTTATCATCATACTCAATTCTTGCCTAACTCTAGACTCAAAGTTTTCATATATTTATAATGACTTAGCCTACGCTTTCCTGTGGTCCGCAAATTGTGGTTTGCAACTCTAGGTCTACCCTTGAGCCATTACAATGAATTCAGGGCTTTGACCCACCCCAAAACCCCTGTGTTAGACTAATTAATACCAAAAATATACAAAATTATACAAAATTCACAGCTTTTAGGGGACCTACTTCCAACAACCTTCCACATTTCAAGGTTTAATGAATTCCATTTTCAAACCCTTCCTTAGAAAAATTGTGTTAGTATTTTTTGATGATATACTAATCTACAACAAGTCCTAGAAGGATCATGCTCAACATGTTGACATGGTACTCAAACTATTGGAGGAGAAAAAATTATATGCAAAAACATCCAAATGTTTCTTTGGAGTACAGGAGGTGGAATATTTGGGTCATATTGTATCTCATGAGGGTGTTAAGGTAGACCCTAACAAAATTAAATCCTTTAAGGAATGGAAAATCCCCACAACCATAAAAAATCTTTGAGGATTTCTTGGGTTGACAAGGTATTATCACAAGTTTTTTAAGAATTATGGGAGAATCGAAACACCTATAACAACATTATTGAAGAAATATGAATTTTATTTGACTCCAGAAGAAATTAAGGACTTCAAATATCTTAAAGAGGTAATGTTCCAAGCACCAGTCTTAGCAACATCATAATTCACAAATATCTTTATTATGGAATGTTATGCCTCGGGAAATGGAATTGGTGTTGTCTTAATTCAAGAGGGAAGACCCATTTCTTTTGAAAGTTGTCCAATCAAAGGAAAGTATTTACACAGAACTATTTATGAAAAGGAAATGTTGGCAATACAACATGAACTAAAGCAATGGCGACCTTACTTAATGGGAATAAAATTCAAGGTAAAAGAAAATCATCATAGCATTAAATAATTTTTGAAACAAATATTATATTTAGAAGAGTAGAAAAAATGGGCGACAAACTTTGTTGGGTTATGACTTTGAAATCATCTATAAAAAAGGGAAGGAAAATTTTTATTTCAAATGCACTCTTGAGAAAGGATGAGGATGTGTAAGAATTTCTTTGTGTCATTTATATTATCCAACCTGATTGGATAATCAAAGCAAGGGATTAATATAAGAATGAAAAATAGGTGTGGACACTCATTAAAAAGTTGCAGAAAGATCCCAGTACATATAAGAGATTTATTTAGAAAAATGATTCAATATGGTACAAATATTGCTTATATCTTTGTGAGAATTTCCATCTCAAGAAAAATATTATTTTGGAATTGCACACATCCCCATTAGGAGGGCACTTAGGCTTTTTAAAAAATTACCATAGGGCCAAGGAGGAATTTTTCTGAGATGACCTTAAATGTGATATTTAGAAGTTTGTGGAAGAATGTTTGGTTTTCCAACAAAATAAAGTTGAGATAATTAAGACCCCAAGTCTGTTACAACCTTTACTCATTCCAAGTCAGCATTGGGAGGAGGTCTTAATGGATTTTATCGCAATTTTACCCAAGTCTGAAGGAAAGAGTGTCATCATGCTGGTAGTTGATAGACTTACCAAGTATGCACACATTTGTGCATTATATCATACTTTTAAATCTAGTACAATTAATACTACATTTATGGAAACAATTCAAAAGATACATGGAAGCCCACAGATTATTGTAAGTGACAGAGATATCATTTTCACTGGAAATTTTTGGACACATTTATTTTCTTGTCTTGGTACTCAATTTTCTCATAGCTCATCTTATCATCCTCAACCTAATGGGAAAACTGATATAGTGAATTTTTTCTTGGAAGGACATCTTCGTTGCTTTATATCTAATAAACAAACACAATGGTTCAAGTGGTTGCATTTAGATGAATGGTTGTATAACATTTCCTTCCACACTACAGAAAAAATGACCCCATTTATGGCACTTTATGGATATCATCCACCATCGATCACATCACATTTAAGATAAAATTCTAAGGTTAAAGTAGTGGAATATCACATCGAGCATCAAAAACAAGTTCTCCAACTCTTAAGGGATAACCTCACTCTACCGAAGAATTGAATGAAACAATAGATAGATCAACATCGTAGTGAAATAATTTTTGATGTAGGGGACTGGGTATTTTTAAGGCTATAACCATACAAACAAATTTACCTCAATAAAGCTAAGAAGGATAATAAATTATCACCCAAGTACTATGGTCCCTACAAGATGTTGCGAAATATTGGTACTACAACATACAAATTGGAGTTTCATGCATCTTCTCGAGTACACCAAGTTTTCCATGTTTCATGCTTAAAGAAGGTTATCGATGATAAGATCCCAACTCAAACAGTTTTTCTAGATCTTGAATAAGAAATAAAAAAATCATATTTGAGCCTGAAGCAGGCACGTAAATAAGAACTTGACAACTATGAAATCGATTAATTTTAGAGTATCACATTAAGTTAAAAAGCTTACCCATTGAATATTCCACATGGGAGGATAATAATGTTATATATAACTATCTAGAACTACTCAAGCATTGAGGTGAACACTTTTTTGAAATATAGGGGCATGTTAGGTCCCTATAATACTAGTGTATTCCCCTTATTTTTACTGTTAATGCAGCCCCCTATTGTTATTGTTGTGCCCCATAGAAGCCCACTATTGTTATTATTATGCCCTTAAATTATTATTTTTATGCAGGATCTGATTATATTATGAACCCTTAGACTCCTAAATATACCAAGGAGGTCTTATCATTTGAATCATCCAAGAATTATTCATTTATGTAATATAAAGAAGGTTTCCCACTCAAAGAGGCTACTTTTTAAGTCATGGATCCATATTTTCATCTATTTGTGAGCTAGTTTCATAAAAAATGTTTATATTATTTTATTTCTTGTTTCTATATTTGGTTCCCAAGTCTAGGGTGATCTATCTTGTTAGCAAGATAATTTTTTTCCACCAAAATAAGGGCATGCCAAGAAATTGTGTGCGAGTGAGCTTTTTAAAGAGTAGGGACCATATCTAGTGAAGGTTTATTCCTCTACAAAAGGCTAATTTAATATGAAAAGTTGAGGAATGTATGGGAAATGTCACTTACATAACCTGGGGGGTGGGGGCGGGCTTCAATATATATGCGAAGAAAGAAGAAAGGGTGTGCAGGAAGTGCATGAAAAGGGGTCTGCAAAGAGATTGTGTGTGGGGGAGTTTGTTAAAGAGTAGGTACTATATCGAATGGAGTTTTCTCTCCTCCACACAAGGCTAATTTGATATGCTTAAGGATAATAATAGATCAAGGTTGTGCACAAGGAAAACTTTGCACTCCTCACAATGAAAGCTTCTTCCATTATCATTTTGCTTGACTCTTTGTACAAAACCCACATTTTATGTTTTCATAATCATTTAAAAAATCTATCGCCTCTTTTGGTAGATATCAAGTTCCTAATTTGTCACCTCTTTTGGTAGCTATAGATATGTTTACGTGATTAAGGAAGTACATGACTCTCCATTTCCACAATGAGCGACTAGCGAGAATGTGAAGCATTTGTTGAGAAGATAAGGTTTTCAACTTGTCTTTAAACCCTACAAATTACAGAACCTCTCCAGTTCTATCTAATTTAGTTGAAATCTCATTGGACTTTAAACTAGTCCCAATGATTAAAGTTGATGTCTCTTCCTCATGTAATATCATTGTGCGAAGGTGTGGAGGAAGAAAAATAAAAAACTTCCTCTACACTTCGTACATATGACGCTCAACTTCACACATGAAATAGGAAAGCTAAATGGGATGCAATATCAAAAAAAAAATTTAAACTAAATTTCTCGTATATCTCAAGATGCTTCCAGAAGAACTCGTAAGATGCTTCTAGAATACCGGGTCACAATTTTTCCCCTACACTCAACAAAATGTATATTTTAAAATTTTAAAAATTACTCCACAAAATAGATTGAAACTAATATATCTTAGTGTTTGATAATATTGTTCATAATAACTAATATTTAATTTGATATACAAATTCTTCGAACATTGATGAGTGTTCGAGGATTCCCATTTTCTAAACAAGGAACAGGAAAATTTCTATCTTGCATACTTCTATCGTACACCTACCTCTTTGATTGTGGAATGTGCGAAAGTTAAATCAATGGTAAAGTTAAAAATTAATTAAAAATTAGAAATATAAGGCAATTGAGGTTCAACTAACTATCAAATTTATCTCAATGGTTGTGAAGGTGCGGAAGAAGCTTTCATTGTGCTCGTTTGGTGTGGAGGAATGAGAAAGATCGTGTGGAAATTGGTTTTGTGTGGATAGATGCTTGTTTTGTATATTAATGAAGAAGTGAATTTATTGAGAATATTTTCTCTGATCAAGATGGAGGCACATGATAAATGATCAAGTGTGTGGGAAGTGCGGGAGAAAGATTATGTGGAGAAACTGTGTACTAGGGGGAGGGGTTGTTAAATAAAATTGACTAAATCGAGTGAATTTTTTCCTCCTTACTCAGCATATTGTATATTTTAAAATTTTAATATATTACTATAAAATTTAGCCAAACAAGATGGATTTTGAAGATAATTAACGCAGAGGTACGGAATAATTTTTCATTGTGCTACTTTCGTACCTCCACACAACTTCATCTCCACATTTGATAACAAATAAAGCACCAAGCATGAAGAAATATGCAACAAACTAATCTAATTCATTACTATTTAACAAACTCTTCTTATTTTTTATTGCAGGCGCTTTTTTGACATTATCGTTTACAAGAGTCCAATTCCAATTAGGTTTAGGGGAATGCATTTAATTTTATATATCAAGATTTTGATAAGTGAGTTATGGAACAAAGATTCTTCTTTGAACCATGGCTCTATGTTTGTATTCTGAGTCAGTTTACCAATTCTAAAAATAATTCTGACATGTTGTGCAAAAACATTAATTGAAAGTATATTTTCGAGAATTTGATTTGAGATTTTTTATGTTGACTAATGTTTTGTAGATTCCAACATATATTAAGTGTTAGGGACAGTTTGCAGATTGAAAATTATATTAAGTTTGAGGGAAAATTCCAAATTATATTAAGTGTTACTTGCTTCGCACACCCGTTTTCCCGCATGATATTCATGGTTCTTGATATGCATTAACTTTACATCTCATTTAATATTGGATGATAACTATTTAATTGACAATGTCAAATCAAAAATTCCCGTCATAGAACTTTTGAGGTCTAAAATGGCCCCCCTAAGAAAAATGCACAACAAAAATAAACTTTATAAGAACCAATAGGAATCAATATTATGATGTCGACCATGGGGGACGATTCACCATTTTTGGGGTAATAAAATAAAATAAAATAATAAAATAATAAAACTAGTTTTTCAACTTATCTCCCCAATTTTTTACTCAAATTTTGAGTGGTAATATTCATTGGATACATAATTTGATTCCCCATCCAAGGAGTACTCATATTTCATACCTTCGATGGACCCTACTACACAAAAAGTGAGGAATACATGGAAAAGGTAATTGCAATCACGTTTTTCATGTATTTCTCATTTTTCATGTAGCAAGTTTCGTCGAAAGTGTGCAACATGGGTACTCATTGGATGAGGAATCAAATTCTAAATCCAATAATTGCCCCCCCCTTGAAATTTGAGTAAACCCATAGGGAGATCAGCTGAAAATACAAGTTGAAAAAATAGTTTTTTCTTTTTTTCCCTCTAAAATTTGATGATGTAATGTAATCTTATTTTATTATTTCCAGTATTATTTTATAATTTCCTTAGGAAGCCAATTTTAGAGCTAAAAATTCCCCTAATGATTTATTTTCTCTGCAAGTGCTTTGGTAAGATGCTCAAAATAAGATATCATGAATAACATATCATCTTTATTTATTATCTAATATGTATTTGAAAATTTAAAAAGTAATGTGACAATTTTAACCACTAGTTCTAAATATAATCTATGTAGGATCATTACCTATGTGCTTATCATGCAACTTTTAGCATACATATTTTCAACACATGTTCAATTAAATTTTTGGGGAGCTAGTTACAAAATGATTTGCTGTCAAGACTATACAATGGCCGTTCTGATAGTTGCATGACATGAGGGATTTTCTTTGCAAGCTCATTTCAAACGCAGGTGCAAAACATGTAACATTTTTTTCAAGTGAGTTGTGCATCATCAATTCTGCATGTGAGTACTTAGATCATTTATACAATATATTTCATTATGTATTTGAGTACTTAGAGCGTTTATACAATATATGTTACAACCCTATAGCATTTGGGTATGCAATTCAAAAAGTGAATAATATGAAAGTGCTACAAATTTTTACACAATATATGTTAGCATTGGGTAGCTACTATGACTTAATTTCTTTCGTACTATGAAATTAGAATCTGTTTTTTTTTCTTATTTCTATATAATTGATCTAATTTATATTTTCAAAAGAGGGAAGATGAACAAAAATAGAAAATACATAGTTAAAGATAGTGATAATTTTTCTAAGAGGTGTGTTTATGTTGTATTTATTGTCATTTGGTTGTTACATTATATATCTCTCTATTTTGTTTTGCTATATTTTTTATGAACTATAACTAAAAATGACATTTTTCCAATTTGTAGGAAACATGTAACACTTAAATATTTCAATCAAGGAGAACACCTACAACTAAAAATACACTTTGAATATTTCTATAAAACATTTTTGCTTTATACATTTGTTATGTTTTCAATTTAATATATGTAGCAAGGAAATTTGAAACTGAAATCTACTTATTTTTTAACCTATATTCAATATTTGGTTATGTATTCATGACCAAATTCTTACTTAGTATCAACTATAACATTATTTATTTTAAGTAGTGATTTTAGTATAGTATTTGTAAACAGGAAAAAAAATATCAGATTCTAAATCGTTCAATGATGTGACAATAAGCATGGACAAATAAATAGACAAGGAAATGAGCACAATTACATAAGAAAATATTGCAAGAGACATAGCGAATGGTGTAGAATATAGAAAATAAACAAATATAGAGAGGTAGTTATGTTGAGGTTTAGCTAATTGTAAAATTTATTCCCTTTTTCTTTTCTTGAATTAATTTCAATTCAATGCTCATGACTAGGAAAAAAAAAATTAAGTCTATTCCATTATTGATTGAAGATATAAGTAACAATATAACATGGATAATTTTCCATGGTGTTGTGTTAATTACATATCAAACTTTTTTGGACAAATCAAAGAGGACAAAGCCAATACTCTATGGAAATTTGACAAATAAGAAGGTGGACATGATAATAACATTTCTTGTGCCAACACAATTTATTGAATAACATGAGGTAAAACATATTGTAAATGCTGGTGTTTCTATTAGAAATTTTGAAAAAAATCAAATGCAAAAATCATATAGTGGTGATAGTGAGAAAACTAATACACTAAATATATTTAGCATAGCAAAAAACATTTGTTCTATTTCTGGAGAGTATTGATTTTTCCCAAATGTTATGTTTGCAAATCTATCATGTAGTCAAGATGTGTTTCTAGTTAGCACAATCATTGTCGTTGAAATTTCAACAACATAGACAAGGATGCAATATGTAATAGAAATAAAAAACGAGAATATAGATCAAGAAATGGAAATAGTAATCTTATATTTATTTGAATGTTTCAATAATATCAAGTTATTGTTCATCTCTTATACAATTTACATGCATTACTTTACAAATATTGCATATGTAATAGGTTCAACTACATGAGAAATTGTGTTCAACATATCTTTTAATCCAAAGACAATTGCAAGAAAATGTTTTTCCACTTATCTTGATAAAAAAGATAGTTAAAAAACAAGGAATTTTTTTTTGAACTTCACAATCCATGTTCATATGTTCATTGAAAATAAAAAAGAAAGTGGAAATTATGAGAAAACTGATTTCTTAGACGAGTGGAATATGCATGATAAACTTTAATATATATATATAATTTCAAGTTTCTAAGTATCAATTTTCTATATAAATTTTGTAGCACTTGGAAGGACTACTGACGGCGTATAGTTCATATACAAATCCTTTTGAGGATGTGTGTGTGAAATTAAATTGTCCAATTACGACTACTATAACTATGGATGAAACTATCGTTTATTATATGATTTGTAAGGAAAACCATCACTTTTTTTATTTCCATCAATTAAATTGTATCATACATGAAGACGGAAAAACTACAACATAGTATGTTCTAAGATACATGGAACTGCAAAAAATTTTACTTGATTTGTGAAAAGTTTGCTATCAAAAATACTATGCGAAAAAATCAGTTGTTATTGATTTGTTGTCTAATTTGGAGATCCATGGCACATTTACAATAAAACATCAAAATGTGGTTATACATATCAAATGATTGTTGTCATTATTTCCATTGTCAAGGAATCTAAAGAAAATATATTTCTATTTGCTTGCTTTGTCAGGCAATCTACTGTTGGTATTATGGAGATATCATTATTATCAAGTTATCAACTCAATAAGTGTTTTACAGAAAGAGCAGATATCTCTGTTACTAGTAACTAGTAAGAACGAATTCCCATTGACTATTGGTGAGTGGTGGGGGTTCATCCACATTTCTGTTCTTCCACATATCCAAACTTCCAATCATGTTCCAATTCTAACATCATCTTCTACTTTCTGGTTCAAGAATTTGAGCATTGCTGAAGAGATTTTTCGGTTTGTTGGATAGTTGGCATCTAATTTAATCTCATGGTTACATAATTTGTAGCTAATAAGTTTTTACGAAAACATATTTCAATGAATTTATTTGTTATGTTTTGTAATATGCTATTTACTAAGATTATTTACCTTATTTTGACTGTCATGCATAGCTGGTTCATTGTGTTGCGTTGTGTCTGTTTTTTTGCAATGTGATTTCTTACATTGTTTTATTGATTTATCAAATTTTTAAATTCTAAAATTGGTAAAACAATATTACAAAATGTATCTCCTTTTCTCATAGTTTATGTTAGCATGTAACTTTTTTTGAAGGATACAAGAAGGTCTTTTTGTTTGCAATTTTATAATTTGATTAGATTAGAAAACAAAAGAAAATACTTTCACACATAACATTTACTCTACTCTAATGATGAAAATTGACATAATTTACAAAATTTATGTTCCATGATCATGATCACAGTATAAGGGATGCAACATTATTAGAATATTCTATTATATGTTTTGAAAAAGTATTTATTTTACTGTGCCCAGAAAATTATACTGAATTTCGAAATTGATTGGGCAAGTATAAAAATTTATAATTAATAAACCATAGTTCCTAGAGGTTGACTCTTGTACTGATTGTGCTGTAGGAATGGAGGTCTGATTGCTCCATTCATATTTTGGAAGAGCTCTTCTATTCATTTTCAAGTGAGAATTTTTTTTTGAGGAGTTTCTATATTTGAATATTTAAAGATTATATGGATCCTTAATACTTTTTTACTGCATCTAGAAGGAAAAAGTTTTGTTTATAATTTTTGATAATGATAATCATAGTTTTCAGTTTAAATCAACGTATCTGAAATCTCCACCACAAAATAAAAGCTAACATTGTTACAATATTGTCATCTTTAGTTTCCCAAAATTTAAAAACAAAGACTTGTAAATAAGGTATTAAATATGTTGTAGTTTACTATGTTTGAAACTCTACCCCACAGTGGGTGTCAGATCCATCCAAACATCATTGCATGATGAGGAAATAGGGAAAAAATGGCCACCTGGCCCTTCAAGTGCTCTCTCCGGAGCACTAGCACATTCTGTTAAATTCTTGCATGAGGGGAGAATTTATGTTTCTATGGTCGTTGTATGTTGCCCCTTATCTGACTTGAAGGCTCATGATATCAATCAACTATTATCTAAACGGGTTCCTAACAATGATGAAGGAGGGCAGTGTCAAGGCATGGTAGTTCCCTTTTTTAGGTATGCCTTTGTTCCTATTGCATAGTAATGTTTGCCTCTCTGAGTGGTTGGATAAGCCTACTTCTAGCCACCATGCCAACCATTCTCGTAGTTTCCATGCCTTCCTCGAAATTTACATCTCTTGGTGCTTAGTGGTTCTCTAAGAGGTAGCGAATTTGCATTTATCTACATCTCTTAGTTTATTCTCATCATCCTCTAGTGTTTTGTTGGTTACTATAGGGTTCAAATTGGCTTGCGAGGTTCAACTTGATGGTTTTACTTTCACATAGAATTATATGCCTACTTTTAATTCACATAATATATTAGCTTGGTTTCATACTCAATCTTGTTCCATATCTGTTCTTCACTCGGGTTTGGCCCATATCACTAAATTTAGTCCAATTCCTTTTGTTGAAGTCTTATTTTTATTTTAATGCCTATGGATGGAAACAAACAAGTGTGTGATGGTCGGAATTTTAAATGTTAACCTACCCCGATTCTCACCCCAATATTCCTTTAATTGCATCCTCTAATGGGCGGTCAAAATTTTAAGTCATAACATGCTCGGGAGAGAAATTATAGAATCAATACATTTGATACAGGTTCAAAGACTCAATCTATCGAGTCTTGGTAATTCGCGACTTCAGAGGTCGAGGCTCAAGAGTTCATGGCTCCAACATTCATGGCTCGAGAGTTCATGGATCCATATTTATGGCTCAAGAGCTCCTTCCATGGCTGGAATCTACATGTGGCCCAAGCTTCATGGGTCAAAGGAACTCACAGTTGGTCTATGGAAATTCAAAAAATGGTTATATTCCACTAGGCCACACTATGGTGACTTTTTTAGTTTATTGTTTCTTAGCACATGATTCTTTTCTCATACTGGTATATGGATTCTCTGGACTTTAGATTATATGGATATGTAGATAAGGGCATCTTTGTTTATTGCCTCTTCACACTCTATGTAGGTTTTGGAAATATCTTCTTCTTCTCTGATAATATAGTTAAGAAAGGCACAAGTAACCTTAAGACTATGAATCTGTGCTACTGGGATGGTTTCCCATTGGGCAGGCTAGCAGCACATAACACTCTCTTTTATGATTCTTCATCTGATTAATGAAATGAAAAATTTCACACAAGAAAAAGGTGTTTGAAACTTGGGTTTTACATTTCCAAGGCAAAATAAAACAACTTCCAGGCTTCATCTGTGTCAAATTAACAAAGAGTCTTTCTTTTTTTTAGAACCTTTCATAATCCATGGAACTGTTAACGTTGATACATTCTGCATAGGTGTGGAGGAATATTTGTTCCCCTGGCACACTTGGTTGCTTCTTTGTTCACACTTTGCATAATGGCCCAGCTAACAACCCCCTTTCGAGCATTAGTGAAGATTTTTTTCAGTTTGTTTGATAGTTGTGATATAATTTCTTCTTGTAGTTATGTGATCTGTAGCTTTTAACATTGTAAAAATGTATTTGAATGAATTTCGTTGTTTAAGTTTTCCATTTTGTGTTGCGCTATTTACTAACATTATTTACTATGTTTTGATTATAATGTGTAACTAGTTCATTGTGCTATGTCGTGTCTGTGTTTTTGCAATGTGATTTCTTAGATTGTTTCATTGATTTATCAAATTTTCAAATCTTATAATTAATTAAGCAATACTAGAAATCATATTTATGTCTGTTATAATAGTACAATTTGATTAGATTTTTTCTTTAGCTAAAACTATTTTGGATCCATCACATAAATTTTATTAATTGTTGACATGTTTCAAACCAACCAATGTGATTCATTATCAAGATGATTAGATAAAGAAAATCTGATTTAACAAAGCTATAAAAACAGAAAAATTTAGAGAACTAAAGAAGTAGGTTTAAGTCAAAAGTAAAAAATCATAGAAATTAAGTTTCGTTAAAAATATATTTTAATAATAATAATAATAATAATATAAATAAATAAATAATAGCATTAAGGGGATTATTGTTATAATAACAATTAATAATAATAAGTAATATATATAAATCTAAGTAATTATAAAAGGGGACTACTATTATGGTATTAAGGATAATTAGGGTCACATAAAATTGCAAATGAATAAATTATAAATATTAATAATGTAACGAAATAAATTTTATAAAAATATTAGAGTTTATATAATTATAAATAACAAAGATGAGCAGATAATTATATTTAAAATGATTAGTAAAATAATTTAAAATAAATAAAATTAGAAATGAGTAAAGTATGAATATTAAAAATCTAAAATGAATAAATATTATAAAAATTTAAATCTCTATATAATTATAAATAATAAGGATAATAAAAAGATATATCTAAATTAATTATTAAAATATTTTAAATATTTATTTATATAATAGAGTGTATAAACATAAGGAAAAAGTGGGCAAATAGAAATAGAACTAAATAACTAATAATAATAAAAAAAACTAATTATAAGGAAGACTAAAAGTTAATAAGTATAAAAAATATATTGTTATAGATAAAATATTATTAACAGAAAATGATGATGGTGGTGGTGGTGGTGATGATAGTGACTACGACAGCAGCAATGACGACTGCGTCAAGAAAAACTAAAAAGAGAAAGAAAAAAATAGAGGAAGAAACCAGCGAATAAGGAGGCAAAAGAAGGAAATTAAGAAGTATAATATATCGAGAAGAGAGTGAGGATCCAATTCCTACTAACTCTCTAGTCATCATCTCTGTTTAGATTTTTGATAGCTCATTTTTCTATCTTGATGGATTCCCTAATTTTTTTTGTGTATAATGAGAAATCATAGCAAGGACGAAAGCATCCTCAATACAAATTTGATGCTTAATTTTGCAGAATTCTCAGCAAGGGCTAAAGCGATAATGATTATGCCTAATATTCAAAGAATACTCCTAAATTGTATGCTTGATAGAATTACCTGTCTCACTTATATAAGGTTTTTGATGAACTTCTTATCAATGACGAAAAAACCCATCTTTTATAAGTTTTCTTGAATAATGGTTAAAAAAAGAATAAAGGCCTGAGAGCCTTCCAAAAAGAGACAAAAGAGCCTAGAGCTAAGACTGATCCTAGCAATATTATTGTGACTATTCATCTTTCTTTTATTCCATGAACCATTGACAAGGTGGTTCACATTATTAAGAATATAAATATCTATGCATCCTTTAAGTCATTGAAAATTATAAGGTCTTCACTCAGAAATGTTAAAGACAGTATTGACCCCTCTAATAGTAAGGGGCTTACATGATCCTGTGTTCAAGTGGGAAACCTTATATAGATGATATAGGTCATTTTATCAAGTGTATAGTTTAGGAGCACACCACAAATATTAGGCTTAATTTCTCTCGCTCTTCAACTCTTGCTGAGGATTCTACAAAAACTAAGAATCACATTTTTATTGAGCATGCTTATGTCCTTGCTAAAATTTCTCATTATCATCACATAAAGTTTAGGGAAGTCATCTCTATAGAGAAACAAATCTCCAAGAATCTAACAGATATTACAACTGGAGAATTCATTGGAATTGGATCTTCATTATCTCCTCGATATATTCTTCTTCTTAATTTCCTCCTTTTGCATCTTTATTCTTTGGTTTTCTTCCTTTAGTTTTTCCTTTGTCTCAATTTCCCCACCGTTCTTTCCCTTTATTATTATTATTATTATTATTTTCTTTACCCTTGGCTAAATTTTCTATTAATAATATTTTATCCATAACAATATATTTTTAATATTATTATCCTTATATTTAGATTTCATTTCACTTAGTGTTATTTATTTAGTTAATAATTTTATTTTATATTTATATTTATTTAATTATTTATTTTACTCTTCTTCTTTATAGTTAGGTTTTTTTTTGTAAGTTTGGCATCGGTGAGGCTACATCATGGCGATGTCCAATAATCACACCCAAATTGGGTGAGGAACTGAACTAGTGACTTAACATCTAGAAATGCCTTAACAACGCATCTAATAACTATCTATCCAAAACCCTATGGACCATTATAATTAGATTTTATTTTTATTTTATTAGTTATTTAGTTCTACTTCTATTTCACCATTTTTTCCTTAATTTTATTATATAAATAAATATTTATAATATTTTAATAATTAAATTTAAATACAATTTTTTGGTTAACATTATTATTTATAATTATAAAAGCATTATATTTTTATAATATTTATTTGTTTTATATTATTAATGTTTATAATTTATTCATTCCCAAATTTATTTATTTTTACAAATTATTTTTAATAATTAAATTTAAATACAATTTTTTGGTTAACATTATTATTTATAATTATAAAAGCATTATATTTTTATAATATTTATTTGTTTTATATTATTAATGTTTATAATTTATTCATTTATTCATTTTATTTATTTTAAATTATTAATATTTAGAATTTGTCATTCTTAATTTTATGTGACCCTAATTATACTTAATATTATTATTAATACCATAATACTATTTCCGTATTATAATTACCTAGATTTATTGATATTAACTATTATTATAACACTAATCTCCTTAATATTATTATTTTTATGTTTATTTATTATTGTTATTATTATTATTATTTAAGATCTTTTTAACTGTTAATTTCTTTGCTTTTTTACTTTTGACCTAAACCTAATTCTCTAGCTCTTTGACATTTTTCCCTTTTTATTTCGTTGTTGGATCAAATTCACTTCATCTAATTGTCCTGATGATAAACCACATTGGTTGGTTGGAAACATGTTGAAAATTAATAAATTTATGTGATGGATCTAGAGTATAATTATATAAATAATTCTACTCATAGAAGCCTACATTTTGCTATATTTGTTCTTGTTATTACACTATTCTACTATATGTTTGTTGACATAATTTTCTTCATTTGTATGTACTACATTAACATATTTCTAATAACTTGTTATATACATTTCTATTAAAAAGGGCCTGTCATGCAAAATTTAAACAAATTTCTAAAGCAATCATTCTCATGTCACAACTCAAACAAATTTGTAAACTAAATTTTTATTTGACGAAAGGACATATGGAAGAGTATGAAATAACTCACAAAATATTTTTCATGTATACACATGTGCATATTCACAATATTCCAATATGTTTTTTTTACTATGCCGAGAAAATTACAATATATAGGCTTTAACATATATTGAATTTCAAAAGTGGTTGAGAAACCAGCAAAGGTTGGTCATAATTTCTTTACTAATCAACCATAGCTCTTGGAGGTTAATTCTTCTACTAATTATGCTATGAGAATGGAGATCCGATCGCTACATTCATGTTTTTCAAGATCTCTTCTAATAACATTCTTATGGTCTCTGGTTAAACAAGCAGAGGATACCAAACATAGATGACCCAATAGGCACCAACCAAAGGACCAAGTTGAGAAACCAAGAAAACACACAGGGGCTAAACCCGAAACTAGCCAAAACAACAGATGATATGCCCTCTAGCTTAGGAGAGAGGGAATTTTTTTCAATTTGTAGGAAGGAAAGAGAGATAACTGTATTAGACCTGTAGGAGGAGAAAAAGGTAGAAAATCACCACCCTATCCCAAAAAATAGGAGAGATAGGATCACATAGGAGTGTGTGTCCCTTGGCAAGCCAAAGCACAAGAAGATAATTTCGTGAACCATGCACTCTAATCGATGGTGTGATAGTGCCATTGAAACCTGAATTAGAATAAATATGTTGCAAACAGACAAGGGAGATATTTTTACACAAACGAGCCTAGATACATTAACAACTTCGTTGTGGAGGGGTTGTTGGCCTGCACTCCACTTCTTTAACCGAGAATCAATTGTCATATGTCACGTGACGGGTGGATTATGTAGCCTAACACCCCCATCGGGGAAGCCTCTTCTATGGAAATTATTTGGCTAATATTATCTAACACCGGTGAATTGAAGGGAATCATACAATTGTAGAGGAGATTCTTATCGTCATGGTCGCTTCCCCAATTGACTAAATAATCAGCAGCTTGATTCCCTTACCGTTTGATGTGTTCCGTGATCACATAGTAGAAGGAGGGGAAACAAGCCTGAAATTTGTTATAGATATATTTCAATCGCCAACACTTATCGAGAGGAGAACCATTAATCAGTTTTTGAATAATAGATATTACCAACTGAGAGTCCCTAGAGACCTATAGATTTGTAATACCCATTTCTAACGCAAGGTGGAGATCCCTCTCAAAATCCAAAAACTCAACAAAATTATTGGTAGTGGTGCCACATGACTTCTCAAATACTTTGAGAGTCTTCCCTTCCGTATCTGAGTTTAGACCACCCAGACCAGCAGAAATAGGATTAACTTTGGAGGCACCATTAAAGTTTAATTTGGTGAAGCATTGAGGGGGATTAAGAAAGCTTTTTATCGAAAGTCTCTTCATTGCTCACTGTCAAGAGTAAGCCGAAGAGGAAGCAGAGGGGCGAAGATCTATATCACAAATAATATGGGCCTCTCTTCTACTCGCCTTCCAGTCATCATCTTCCCATCATTCCACAATGATGGTCTCTGTGATATTACATCACGGTCGATTCCCATATGTGATTAACTCATATAGGATCCAAGTGGAAGACCACTTTATTCCTAGCCTTCCATAGGTTCCACAAAATGAAACCTTGGGATAAGTGCCTTGCTATATTGACGATTGGATTTTTGAACACATTCCAATGATATAGATCCAGATATTCTTTCAGACTATTTAGTGAATGATTTTTTCCTCCAAAAATATTTTCCACTTGTGTCCAGAGCTCATCCAGCACCAGGCACGAGTTCAAGAGGTGATCCGTTGTCTCTTCTTTATTAAGCTAAAGGGGACATCATAGTCATCCTGTGAAGCCATTTTTCAGATTTTTTTTCGATGTTAGGAGTTTTCCATGAATAATTAACAAAAGGAAAATGGATACCTTGTGCCAAAGGCCCAAGTACCAAATTCTCTTCTAAAGAAGATCTAGGTCAGAGGTCTCATTGGTGGATAGGATTGCATATGATTCCTTTACCAAAAACATATTGCTAGATCGGTAACCCTAATAGAGTTTGTCTAGATCTTCATTTGACTGTACCTGGTGTTGATGGAGAATATTATTCAACTCATCCCATGGGAGGGGTGGGTCATGGTCAGGCCGATAATCCTGCATTTTCCATTCCCTCCACTTAGAGCGAGGATTTGAAGTAATCTAGAAGTCCTTGACGTGCATCACCCCTATATGTAAGGAAAACACCTGGATGTCCCTGATATTTTCATGCTCTTCCAACTTAGGATATTGCATCGATGCTTCCTCCCAAAATTTGGCATTATGTTTGTTCCGTATCTCTCAAAATCCATTTTTTTGGATTAAATGTCTGCTTTATTTGGTCAGTATCCAAATAGAGGAACCAATGGGTAAGGTTCATGGATATGACAAGGGATTCTAGATGTAGTGTTGATCGTACTTATGAATCCACAATTTTTTCCATGTTTCGCATCCTCCTTGAAGCCATTTCCACCAAATATTGAAACCAAGAGCCTTTGATAAAGTCTTTGTGTATTTCAACCCTAGAAACCCATAAATTTTAAGCTTGCAAAGCTTTTTCCAAGCAACCAATGGCCATTTCCTACCAATATCAGAACCTATCCACAAGAACTTATGAAATATAGTGACTAGATATTTGTAGACACTCTTGCAGGTTGGAGTAGCTAAGATTTGATAAACAGAGAGATCTTGTAGGACATATTTCAAAAGGGTGAGTCTACCTGCTGAGTTCAGACTCCTGAAAGTCCAGCCAGAGATCTTATGATCCAGGAATTCCAAAAGGTTTTTCCAACAAGATGTTATCAGTGAATTTAGAACCATAGGTATCCCCAAAGAATGTCTAGGAAAAGACATAATTCAGAAACCTAGGGATCTAGCCAAGTGAGTTTGAATCCCCCTCTGGGTGTTGAAGAAGAAAATATATGATTTATCCCCATTGAAAACCGTACCTAGAGCTTGTTGGAAAGTTTCCAGAATGGAACTTAGTTGATGAGCTTCTTGTAAGGTAGGCTTAGCAAAGAGAAGGTTTTTATTCATAAATTGTTGATGTAAAACTGGAGGAGCATCTAGAGATATTCTCAACCCTTGAATAAGGCTGTAGAAGGAGGAATATTTTATTAATATTCCCAAGCCCTCTGCTACAATGATGTATAAGAAGGGGGGAAGAGGATCCCCTTTCCTCATGCCCCTCAATCCTATAAAACGATAGTATGGAGAGACATTTACAATGATAGAATAGAAGGGGGTTTCGATCATGGGTTTAACCCAAGTGATCCATGATTGGGAGAAACCAAAAGAATCAAGAACAGAAAGGAGATAATTCCAACTTATGTGATCAAAATATTTTTACATGTCTAGTTTGATGAGTATACCTAGATATTTAGAGGATTTCAGAGAGTTTACCATTTCATGAGTTGTGGTGATGTCTTCCATTATTTTCCTGCCATCTACGGACCCTGTCTACTCTAAGATGATGATATGTTTCATTAAAGGTTTAAGCTGGTGGAACATTATGCCTGAGATTATATTATATATAACATTGAAGAGTGAAATGGGTCTAAATCCATTTGGATCCACTACCGCTCCTTTTTGGGATAAGTGTCAGAAAGGTGTCATTTAGACCTGACCATATTCTACGAGTTTCACAAGATTCTTCCACCAACGCATGGATATTAGTGCCCATAAAGGACCATCAGGATTTAAATAATTTTGAAGTATAACCATCCAATCCCAAGGCCTCATTGTAGGGGAGGTCACGGAGCACTTCTTCTACCTCGATATTAGATATTTCTTGCATTAAGGATTGTGAAATCTTGGAGATGAATTCCCTTCTATATTCCTAGGGTTACTGGAGAAGCATTTGAATGTGGGTTATAAAATATTATTTTATATCCTAATGATGGACTAGCCTTTGACCATTATGACCATTGAGGGAAAATATTTTATTCACCTGCCTATGTTTGAGCATTTTGCAGTGGAAAAAATTTGTGTTCTACTCCCCTTCTTTGAGCCATTGGACTCTTGATTTCTATTTCCAGAGAATCTCTTCTTGCTTCCTTCTTTGTTCCGGAGCCTCTAGGACTTGCCTGTCCTGGGCCTCCAACACCTCGGTCCTTCCTTACAAAATGATTTTTTGGTGGATTTCTTTCATTCCTCCCTCCAAAGGCCATTTATCTTTATGGAGTTGCCAAAGTCGTCTATTTTTCAATATTTAATTCAATTTTTTAGCTCTTTTAGATTGATCTGAAAGGTTTCCATGATATTACGCCAAAATACTGAGATATCCCTTCACCAACCTTAAATATTTTGGATGAAGTTAGGCCTATTAAGCCAAAAGGATTCAAATCGGAAGGGATGATTCCTTGGATCAATTCTTAGATTGATTTATAGACGAATGGGCCATTGATCAGATCTAAGATAGGGGAGGTTATAGGCTTGGAAGTGTAAATATTGATGGAGAATATTATAAAATACAAGAAATTATCTATCTCCGAGGTGATTTTATGCTTACCTACCTAACAGATGTTCCAAGTGAAAATATCGTTGCTAAACTTAATGTCCTTCATCTCTAGATATTGAATTGTTTCTTGTAAGGCTCTAAAAATTGGGTCAATTATTCTGACTCCTTATTTCTTTTCATTCGAATCCTTGATCATATTGTCCCCAGCGAGGATCTAGTTATCAGTTTCCATAATACCTTTCAACTTCGACAGACTAGAAAGAAAGCTAGCCTTCTCTCTAGGGGTCATTGGGTCGTAGATATCTGTTAAAAAAACTTGAGTCATTGAGCCAATGAATTCAAATTGGCCAGATAGGATATGAGGGAAGCCTATACAGGACCTAAAAATTATGGATTTGGTATCCCATAGAAACCCTATCCCACCAACTGTTCCCTTGGCACCCAATGTCATGCAGTCCTCACCTGGACAAAAGTGACACCCAATTTCCTATAGCTTCTCTTACATCACTTTGGTTTCCTGAAGAAATATGATAACCATTATTTATTGATGTATATTGTCTTTAAGGTGTCTTAAATTACCTTTTGAGTTGAGACTCCGAATGTTCCATGAGATAACTTTCATTGAGAAATGGGAAGAGATCTCTGGTAGTACTTAGTAAGTGTAACATGCCTAGGCTAAAATTTCATGTAATAAAAGTTAATAAAGAAAAAAAAAAGACCATGGGAAATCGACATTTATTCCAAATTGAATTTTTGGAAAGAGAACCTAGTGCAGGTGTTCATTTTGGTTATTATGGAAAAAGGAAATTGTCAAAGGCAATCGAAAATTCTTTGGAAAGGCTAGAGGCATTATTTGGCATTTATTTATGAAAATATTGGAAAATATGAGAAAATAAAGGTGAAAGGTCACAAGTTTCATGTGAGGAGGAAATGAAGGAAAATAATGGAAAATGAAGAAAACAAAGGCCTCATTGATAAAAAAAAATTCTGAGGATCAGTTGAAAATCTTTTACTAATTCAATATTTTTAGCTCATTTAATTATTTTCTCTATATTCTCTGTCTCTCACACTCTTGGGCACTTAGAGTTTTATTGGAGAAAATAAGTATTGAGTTAAGAAGGAGGAAATAAATCAAAGGAAGGAAAAGGAAATGAAATGAAAGAAAGGATCAAGCAAGGTAGAGCAGGAACTATCATCTTTAGTAGGAATATTTTCAGGTAACATATTCCATGTGTGATTTCCTAGCTGTTTTGGACATGCATAACTTATGCATGTTGGTATTTGGTTTTGTTGTTGTACGTGGCATTGTTTTTCCAAGTTTTGAAAATGGTTTTCAGCCTTGACTTGACTTTTTCAGGATGTCATGGTGTGTTGGGACCTTGATCTCGATTTTGAGCTTTGGAATTGCTGGATGGATTTTCTAGTTCACGGCAGAGGTTGTCTCAGGTTCATTCCCAAATGCCTACGAATCCCTTGACTATTTTTGGTGGGATACATGGTAAAGCTTGAGGGAGATATATTAGTTTAGGGCCTAGTGATCAGGGATTGGATTTAATTAAATCTTGATAGACAAGGATATGGAAAATTCCTCAAGGATAGTGATGGATTCTAGATGTCATTCCAAGTTTGGTTTGGTTTTGTGATCATGATATGGTAAGGGTGGAGGTGGTTTAGCCTATGGATTCCCTTGTTTTTGTTTTGGATGGGTTTATCCATGAGATCCCACATTCATGCTTGGAATATGGAATAGGGGTGAATGGATGAAGAGATATTTGGCCCAGCCCTGTCTATGGTCGGGTGGTATATGGAATTCCCAAACCTGGTTGGTTATTGCTTATGTTTAATGAAATTTAATTTATCTTTATTTTTTAATTATTAATGTGTGGATTTAATGGTTTTTATATCTTTATTATTTGCATGGTTTTATGCTGGTTATAAGCAATGTTTAAATGATTGGTTCATGTAATGATTATTTATGTATTTAATTGTAATTGTTAAAATGATGGATGAAAGACATAATTGGTGTCATATATGTTCAAGGAAGAGGGTGGTGATCCTTCTTGTAATGTTTCATAAGAGTTTTTAGGCATCCATGCTCTGTCATATATCCTAGACTTGTATATTTCATTCGTTCCAAGTGTTTGATAGAATATCAATCCTAGTTGGGGATGGTCAGGCCTAGTTCTGGAGTAGTTTTTGGTTATTTAGAATTGTAGGCATGTGTTTAATGATTCTTGAAAGCTATAGAAATTTCTGGGCAATGTTTGAGATTCTGGGCTTAAAATTTTCCTTAAATCCCATAGACTCAAGAACAGGTCTGGGAAATTGAGTCCCTAGACGCATGCATCCCCATGATGTGGGTGAGTCGATAGCTTTCTTGATGCACCCTTATATCAAGGAAGTGCATGAGGATTTTCTTCAGAAAAATTTAGTGGGACCCAGGGACAATTCAGCTTGATGATTGGGATAGCCTCTGGGGTCCTGTAGCAAGTGCATGGAGTCTGTGTTATGGTTTTTCGCATCGATTCCACTTCCTTAAAGTCACCAAGGAGCTTGAGTCTGATATTTTAATATCCCAAAAGGGAGAATGCAGTAATACTTAAACACAATATAGGAACTGCAACTAAGTAAACAATAAATCTCAAGACAACATTATAATTTACAGAGAAGCTAAGCCATTTTATTATATTGGGGAATATTTAGTTACACAATGTACAAAATATGAGGAGATGTAGGCAAAGATATGGCCTAGAATCACCCAGAAAACATGCCACAATAGGCAATGCGTAACTGGAGAGCCACTGAAGAAAATACTACACTATCCCTTCAGTAGAATATGAATATATGACTGCAGGATAAAATTGAAAATACAAATCTACTCAAATCTGGAGCTTAGATGATGCCAAGATTCACAATATGGCCAATGTGATGGATTCCCAAGATAACCTAGAAAGGATTTTCCAGATCTACAACTTTGGAAAGTCACCCTCCTAGGATTTGATCCTTGATCTACTGGGAATTATAGATCTGAAGTTGGATCTTACAAATAGATGGCTGAAATATGTCACAAGATCAGATCTAAGCTTGAAGGGATGATCAATCCTTTAGATATACAAGCTAGAAGCTCTAGATCAAGCTTCTCAATCCTCCAATGATGAATACAGCTGTTGCAACACATCTACCAATAGAAACTATGCTGTGAGGGAAAGAGATATGCCGAAAAATGCTGCAATAAAATCCAGGCTGATGGAAACACTGATGGAAAGGTTAGGGGATGATTCCTCACAGGATTACTAGCTGAAATTCTAGTAATTTCCTTCCTCCTTTTGGATCTGCAAAATGGACAACGTAATTCCTAAAGGTATTACTACTACTAGGATGTCAATAAATTTTGGCCTGATGCCAGATCTGATATAAATCTCTAAGAATGCTGATCTATAAGCCCAAGGTGATAGGAATAAACCCTCACGAGTTCTCCAGCTGAAGTATTGACGATAATTTCCACCTTCCAAACAGATCTTCAGAAATCTACAATTTCTGAATATGAATGTTCTGCAGAAAGTAGGAAAAGGTATGTGGCACCAATGCCTGATGTAGAATGAGGTAAAATAATATTTCTAGAGCTAATCTAAGAAAGAGGTGGCATTCCCGACCAGGAAAACCCTATGCTAAACAAAACTTGCAATCTCTGTTAAACAACCCAAGAAAGAAATGGAATGTCACATGAAAATTCTATATCTAAAAATATCCTCAACATCAATAATCTCAAGCATGCCTTCATCCTTGCCTTCATCTTCTTTATATAATATTTGAGCCTTCCCATGCCTTGGCCCCCATTTAGACTGCGATGTGCATGTAGAAAAGATCCTCCATGTTTGACTGTGTTGTTTGACCAAGTCACCATCATGTCTAGGTGCAATGTACACCCCCTCCATCATGTGTGCATTAATTGCACAACTTCCTCCAACATATTATCATGAATTCTTCATGATCTTCTATTTGACATCTTCAAGGTCTTAGTTGACTGTATCAACCTCCATGATCTTCTTTTTGATCTCTTCAAGATCTTAGTTGACTGTGTCAACCTCCATGATCTATATCATTAATGAGACATGATCTCCAATTTCATTCACATTAGTAGTTTCTCAACTACCGCATTATGTAGATCTAGGCTTAATTAATCCACATTCACACACAAAAAAGTGGATATTTATTCATATTGAGGATTATGGGTCCCTCCACCCTTTTATTTAATTAATTCATTAAGAAAATTAAGAAATCTAATATTCCAAATATCAGGTGAAAATTTGGGAATATTACAGTCCTCCCTGGCAAAATGTTGCTTGTCCTTAAGCAACTGCAAAAGTGGATGCTACAAAAAACATCCTCCCTCCAAATTTAATCCTCATGTGGAAGGCCTTCCCATCTGTCACATTGTGTCATGCATGTCCAACTCCAAATATGCCTCTCTAGAATTTCTAGAATGGCTTCCAACTGAAAAGTTAGATACCCATCCTTATCAATGAATCTCCAAGTGGCAACCATATGATGACAAAAGTTCTCCTCTATACATGAGATACATAAGATAAAGTGGTTCATTCCCAAAGTGGAAAGTCCCAATTCATGAACTATCTCTCCAACCCATGATAGACATAGTAGATTACATACATTAATGCCCTCATCATTAGCCATGTTGTCCATGTAGGAATCAAACATCACATCATCATAGTGAAAAACAAGAAGTAGAGACATATGGGAAAACATGAACAATGTTAAACCATATTCTCCTAATAACAACCAACATAGCAAATCCTTCTGCTGCCATGTTATATCATCATGAAAACAAGTAAGAGAGCCATACTCCCTCAAAATAAGCCACCAGAACAATGCTTCTTGTTGCTATGCCAAATCATCAATGAGAATATGAGAGCCATACTCTCTCAAAAGTAGCCATATCAACAATGCCTATTGTTGCCATACCACATCATCATTGTATCAATTGTAGTAACCATATTCTTTCAAGAGAAACCACCTTAACATGACATCTTGCTACCCCGTCGCATCATCATTATACCAAGTACAATGACCAAAATCTCCCAAAAAAAGGCAATTCTATAAGGCCTCCTTCTTCCATCCTCCAACCAAGTCATGCAATGTATGGGAAGAATTCAATCCATACTCTCCCAATAGTAACCAAAGCAACAATGATTCTTGTTTCCTCCTTGCATTAACATGATGCAAGTCATGGAGCAACAATAAAGAAATGGATATGTGAGATGTCTCATCAAAATAATATAAACAATCTCCTCTATGCCACATCATGTGGGAGTGATACCTTCTCCCAACCCCAAGTACATATATGAACATGAGATACATCCCAAACAGAAATACATGTAGATATATGAGACATTCCCCAAACAAGAGTAAATAATCAGACATAAGATTTAACATGTGATGTCCAAACTCTCTTCTTAAAAACTAAGGCAACCATGCCTTCTTCTTATGCATTATATCATTGAGACATAAGGCATGAGACAAGAAAAATGAACCTTTGGGTAATAACCATACTCACCCAAAAGAAACCAACGCAACCATGCTTCTTGCTGGCCTGTATCATAGATCTGCAAGTGGTTTGGAAACCTCTTTCTCCATATTATCAACCATTCATCCCAATGTGGATGATGAATCTCATTCTGCAAATACTTGGTGTCTTCCCATTGTAGGATACCAACCTCCTCAAACTGGTGAAGATCTTTGCACTCCATGAAATGTTGAAGTGCACCTCCAATGAGATCTCTTAATGAGACCTTCTTCTCATCCATGGCCTTCCAAAACCAATGAGGTTTTGGATCTGCTGCAAGTAGAAGTCTCTCTTTGAGCTGTGAGATGCTCATTGAGAAAGTTTCATCAAGAAAGAAGAAAAGATTTCTCATATCTAGATGTATACCATTCATCATCTTATCCTCCATTTCTTCATGAGTGAAGCTATCTTCAGAATGCTCCAAGAAAAATGGGGCCTCATCATTATCACTTCTACTAAGTGACAACGCTGTGGATCTCCAAGGTAATACATATACTATCTCAAAGCAAGGTACAATACTATTCTCATAACCAGTCATTGTACATAGGATCATGCTTATCCCTTCTTCTGAAACTCTACACTTCAACTCAAGAGGTTGAATGTAGTCCATCCATGACAAACTAGGATAAATTTTCATCTCCTCCTTGATTAGATCAAGGGTCCTCTGTATTGTGATAGTTTTTTGCTTCAAATCAACATTTATATCTAACCCTTGGTCATGCATTGGACCTGATGGCATGTTCCCATAAGTTTCAATAAGATCTACTGAAAAAATAGGCGATGAATGTGTATGCATGCCTTGGATCAACTGATGTGTGGGAACCTCTTGACAGAACAAAAGAGTTCCTGCAACCGGGAAAATGGTGTCTCCAATTGCTGGTAAGAGAAATGGATGCTCTTCTACCAATGTACCAGTGCTGTAATCTTCCTCCTCTTCCTCATGCATCTCCTGAATCATGCATGGGACTCTATGTGTCAAGATCTCAAGATTACTTTGCAAAGATGCAAGTATCTCTTCTCTGGATGTAAGTACTTTTGCATCTGGTCGTGAATGTAGTGACTTCTTGTCGAGAGTGACAGGAATGACATCCTCCTTTGTTTCCTTAGGAAATATCTCTTTGTGGCACATTTATGTCTTCTTCACATCAAACTTCTTCCTCAAATTGTAAAATAAATCTGAATATTTAGTCACCTTTTCATGCTCCATGTGACTACACCACCAATCCTTGGCTCCACCTAAAAGATGAAGTGCTGCAATTTGGATAGCCTCTTTTTCAGCCACAGGATGTAGCCTGAAAGATTTATCCAACTCTCTCCTCCAAGCCTTAACATTGCTTAAGGAAGATCCATCAAATTTGGGCAAATAGAATCTATTTTTCCTCTTCCTTCTATTGCTGCTATATGACCTTCTTTCTTCCTTGATTTCAAAGAATTCTTGGAGAGTTAGACTTTCCTTGAAGGCTTTAGACTGTTCATTGTACTCCTTAAGATACAAACTGAGAGTCTCATGAGTCTCAAGTTCTCTTCTTTCTTCATTTCTATACCTCTCACCTTCTTCAAAGAAAGTGGGCATAGTAGATCTATGATTCTCCTGTTTTATTTTCTACTAATAGGAAGTGCTTGGACCTTCCTCTTCAAATCTTCTTCTTGGATCCTTCCTTTCCCTTCCTTCTTCATTTGATAGACCTCCTTGGAGATATCTTGCATGGATCTAAAGAGAGGAGTGGAAAAAATATCCTCCTTCATGATAGATTTCATCTATCTGCTTCTTCTTTTGATGCAAAATATGAAGTGTCCGCAAGCTAAGCCAAAGATCATGCTTTGATACCACTATAATATCCCAAAAGGGAGAATGCAGTAATAATTAAACACAATATAAGAACTACAACTAATTAAACAATAAATATCAAGACAACATCAAAATTTACAGAGAAGCTGAGCCATTTTATTATATTGGGGAATATTCAGTTACACAATGTACAGAATATGAGGAGATCTAGCCAAAGAGATGGCCTAGAATCACCCAGAAAACATACCATAATAGGCACTGCGTAACTGGAGAGCCACTGAAGGAAATACTGCGCTGTCCCTTCAACATAATATGAATATATGACTGCAGGATGAAAAGGAAAATTCAGATCTACTCAAATCTAGAGCTCGGATGATGCCAAGATTCAAGATCTGGCCAATGTGATGGATTCCCAAGATAACCCAGAAAGGATTTTCCATATCTACAACTTTGGAAAATTACCCTCCTAGGATTTGATCCTTGATCTGCTGGGAATTACAGATATGAAGTTGGATCTGACAAATAGATGGATTAAATATGTCACAATATTAGATATAATCTTGAAGGGTTGATCCCCCCTTCGGATCTACAAGCTAGAAGCTCTAGATATAGCTTCTCAATCCTCCAATGATGAATACAGTTGTTGAAACACATATGCCAATAGAAATTGTGCTGTGAGGGAAAGAGATGACTTCTGCCTACTGAAATATGATGCAATAAACTCCAAGCTAATGAAAACACTGATGGCAAGGTGAGGGCATGATCCCTCACAGGATTACTAGCTGAAATGCTAGTAACTTCCTTCCTCCTTTTGGATCTTCAAAATGGACAACGTAATTCCTGAAGGTATTACTGCTGCTAGGAGGTAAATAAATTTTTCCCTGATTCCAAATCTGATATGAAGCTCTGGGAATGATGATCTATAAGCCCAATGTGTTAGGAATAAACCTGTTGGGGTTCTAGTGTTTTGGCCTGATTGGCAAGACCAAAAGACTAGACAACATCAAAACCACTTTGGGATCCTAGGATCTAGCCCTCCTGGATCCAGAGAGGGATCTCTCTATAAATGCAAAGTATGATATATCTTTGAAGCTCAATTTGAGGTATTAGGCTAGGTATGAAGCACAGGGGTTTTTAAATTGGTTTGGTTGTTGGGTTGGAGATCATTAACTGAGAAGGTTATGGAATGAAAGGGAAAAAGTAGCAGGATGTTTCGACAAAACAAGATAGGTCAAGAAAATTTCAATCCATTGGGCTATGGAGTCATGAAAGGGGATTACTTACATAGCAACTAACCAAGGTTTTCATATGGAAATTCATCTATACTAAAGGATCTTTTAGATAGATGGTGGAATGTAACATTAAGGAGTGAAGTAAAAGAAAGAAAGAAGCCCAAGTGTAGTCTGGAGATCAGGTAAGGACTTTTAACCTATCCTGCTTTGACATACTCAAAGGAAACTCTCAATGAAAACACAAAGGGTAGCTTAAGATCAGGTCAGAGGTCATTTAACTCCAGGCCTACTTTCATCATACTCTCAAAGAAAAACAAAGTTAAGATTTAACGTAGAGCAAGGCCTAAGATCAGAGAAGGAATTTTAACCTTCAATTCTTTTGACACTAGCTCAAGAGATCTTAGAAAGGCCAATCTATTGGAAAATGACCATAGTGGACAGGGCTAAATTTAAATCCCCGGTATCCCAATTCTTCCAGCTTAAACCCAAAAAGAACATCTAAGAAAAAAACTCCTAATTCGAACATCAGTAAGCATGGGCATACCAACATCTTTGACTAGTTAAATTATGTGAATTTTCCCTTAGATACACTATCAACAGAAAACATCAAAGATAAGAAGAGCAATGGGAATTAATGTACCATGCAGGGGTATATCATAAGCCTTATTTACTGACTCTTATCAAAGAATAAATGGACGATTAAACATGAAATAAGTAAGGAAAACATCACTCGTAATATAGACCAGGATCCTATGAAATTTTCTTTTTCAATTGATGTGCAAAACCAGTCACATACTCTGAGCTCAATGGCTGTTACATTCCAAAATTCTCCTCCCAGCCTACTAAATTACAAACTACTAACCTACTTCCCCCAATAACAGTTCTAATAGGGAATGAAATCCGAGCAACAACAAAAACAACATTTACAATATGTTCTTCGGGAGTTCTTATAGGAGAATGAGTAACTGCGGTAGTAGATGTACATTAAATTCATTCATTAAGACATAGTGGAGGAAGCGTTCGTGCCCATTCTGCTTAATGGATCTATATTGACACTTTAGGCTGTTCGAAGTCTTGTCAGGTTGAAAGTAACCTCATGTATGTTCTTTGGAGACCTTTTTGGCTGTTTGGTACTCTGTGTTTCCATCTAAAATAAGTAACATGGATAGAAAGTCCGAAGGTCTCCATACTTCCATAACTATTGTCCTGACAGCTCTTTAGAAGCTTCTATCAGTGTACTAACTTTTGAGGGCTCGAGGAGGCATGGAGAATGTTGTAGGAAGGTGTCCTTTTTGGAGAAAGTATGTTTTTCTGTCATTAGAACATGGATATGGCTTGTTTCATGTGCTTAGGCTTCATTAAGTGCTTTAATCATCTTCATGGTCTTCAAACTGCGTCTTTATCCTTTAAACATAGGATTATAATATTAATATTCAAAAATAGGCATAAATCCTTTGATCTGTCCCTGCTGATACACTTTGCCGCTGCTGTAATGGTCATCTGCAGTCTTAGTCACAATGACTGTGACTATGGAAACAAAGTGCATTAGCCACTCTGTAAAACCCTGCACAATGTAATAAACCTGTTATATAAATCCAGGGGAGTGGTGGGAGATCTCTGAGGAGGCCTATGGAAGATGGGGGGCACAGTGATGGAAATGGTGTATGCGGTGAAAACGGGAAAAAAGCATCAGAATGGTGAAGAAATAGGGCTGATGAAAGTTTGGTGCAAGGAGGACTCTGGGCCGTCGGATTAGATTAGCCAAGGGCAATCAACGGTCGAGATCCACTGGGGAAATATTTTTAGAAGGTTAAGCAGAAGAAATAAGATTTAATGTTAAAACCCAAAGTTTAACGTTTGGGTGAATTACAAATAAAAACAATGAAAATGAATGAAAGTCGGGCGCCTATGGTGGTGGGACCCAGTGGGTGGATGGCGATAAAACATGGACCATTGGATCTCAAGAGGAGATCAATGGTGGGGATTAAATGATGAAGCTTTGGGGGGCCAAAAAGGAAAAGTGGTTTTAGTGGGAAAATAACTATTTTCGCGCTGCTTGGGAGTGGTTTTGAAAATATCCCAAAAAAACGTGATACATGTCACTGCATGACACGTGCCAAAACAAAACCGCCCATTTCGCATTTTTTTGGAACGTTAACCTTCGGATGCAAAAATTATGTGAAACACATTCTCCACCATTGGACGAGGGTGATCTAATCAGATGGTGCAGGTTTCTCGGGATAACAGATAAGATGCACGGGTGATTAGGTGGGATGAGGTCAAAGACGGGTTAGATCTCAGCCGTGGGATCTATAGGATGGACGGTCAGGATTAAAAGAGGGAGCAGAGAGGAAAAGGGTCAAGTGAACGGGCAGGGATGACGAAATTTGTTGGATCTAAAGAGATCAACGATAGAGAACTAATTGCACCGGAGAAATGGCAGGGTGCTGGAGCTCTGAGATAATTTGAACTTGCGATTACACCAGGGCCGTTGGATTGGAAGAAGGATCAACGGTTCATATTTGACCTGAGGGGGAAAGATGGGGGGAAAATGAGTGGAGTGCAGAGTAATCTGGACCGTTGGATCCAAATGGATGAACGGTTAGGATCCAATCAGGGCTCGCCAATCAGCGGAGGTCAAATGAAATGGGATTGGGCCTTGCGACAGTGCGATTATGCGAGAGCCATTGGATCAAAATGATAGATCAATGCTCTAAATATAATCGGAGGGTAATGTAGAGGGGGTTGATGGGCATGAAGCACGGTTAGCGTTGAATGTTAGATCTGTGGAGATCAATGACTCAGATCGGGCCCGCGGTTGATAGAACAAAGACCTCGCATCAGAAAATTTTAAGTTAACAAAGGGATACGCTCGGAAAAAAACCTCTGATTTCGATTAGTGCCCGGGGCTTAGCGCTTGGTCCTGGGCATGGGTCATATGTGGGGAAGTGGTTAGGGGCTTAGCCGAAAGGGGCTTAAGCCTGTAATGTAAAGGAAGGATTTTTAAGCCAAAATGACTATTTTTCAAGGGATTTTTGGCTTTCAGTAGAGGGGAAGAAGGGTTTTTAAACTAGATAAATGGAGATATAAGGTTTTAAATAGGGTTTTGGGTAGATTTAGAGGGTGAATGAAGGAAATTTGAAAGGGGAAAAAGGTGATGAAAATAGAGGCTTTGAGGGGACAAAATGGGAAAATGGGGGCCTTCTTGAAGCATTCTTTTTCTCAAAACAGGAGGAATTTTTAATGGAAACAACAGTGAAGATTGTTCAAAGGGTAGAAGACACAAGGAGGCTTCAAGAATGATATTCTTTTAGAGGAAATGTATTTCTTGAAGGCTCAAAAAAAATTTAGCTACCTGTTTTCTTGTAAAAAAATTCATAGGTGGCTAACAGTGGCTCCACATGGGGATGGCATATTCTTGAAGGTGTCAAGAACCTCAGAAAATAATCTTTGGGAGGTAGGCCAGAATGCCTAGTGCTTGTAAAATCCCTTACTCTTTGATCAGCTGCCACAATCATGAAGACATCATATTAGCAGTAACATTCTTCCAAACAACTACCTACCCATACTATTGTCCTAACATTTTTTCTTCTCGGTGCATTTGGACATGTAGACCCTTTACATCATCAATTTTTTATAAACAGGAAAATTAACCTATTCTATTTCTACCCTTATTTCTCCATGAGACCAGATTAGATAGTTGGCCTCATAGTTTCTCTACCTAAACTAATATCTGCTAGGATTAAACTATCTAGCAGATTTCTTTCTCTACATTCTAAAACAGAAATTGAAAAACAATCAAACCAGGATTAGATAGTCTGATTTGCTGTGGGTCCATGGCATAAAGAAAAAACTTCTCATGAACTAAAACTTTGCAGAAATTAAAAATAGCTAACTAAATACTCACAGACTGAGATTTATTGAGTTTTTTTTCTACCTACCCTACTCTAACTTGACATATTTACAAGTCTAGCTGATAAAAATTCTTTTCCAATAAATCTAGTCAATCAAGTGATCCCATGATTGGTCTTTTTTTCTCAACTCTTTGAGCATGCTGGATAGGCAGGGCCACTCCCATTCTCTTTGCTTCTTAGCAGTAGCTTTAAAAAAATTTCTTTTTATCTGCAACAAGCTGCTCAAAATGAACTTTGATCCTTCTTCAAATGTTTGTAGGAAATGAGCATAAGGATCTTGAAATGATACCTGGTTGTGAGTATTTGGCAGGCAGGCTTCAACTAGGATTGCTTCCTCTTCCACTGGATCAAGAACAAGACTCTCTTGAGAAAGAGAATTTTTCTCATCTTCTTCATTTCTTGAACTAGAGGACTCATCATATATTACAGGGTTGTCCTCTTGTAGCTCTGAGATCTTCTGATCTGGTGGGATGAGCTATGTGAGAAGATCAAAGTATTCTTGAGCAGGGGTTTGTTCCATTGCTTCCTCCTTTTCAAGAGAAGGCCCCTTGTTTTCAACCTGCTCAAAAATGTCTTCCTTATTTTCCTCTTCATCCTCTGAAATGAAAGGTTGCTGACTTCCAATCACATGGAAACTATTACTGATGATATGAGATAAAGCAGAGTGAAGATTCAAATAATCTTCATATTCTACTAGACTTTCATAACTTTCCCCATCAGTATCATAGATAGCTTGACATGGTTCATTACTTTCTTGAAGTTGCTGAAACTGATTTTCCTCCCACAAATTTACTAATTATGGCCCTACAAGATCATCTTCTGTTTGGAGAACATCATCATCAAATAGATAAAAAATAGGAAAATCATGAATGTAAGTAATGTTACCAATCAGACATACTGGATTGTCAGCAAATATTTCTTCATTCTGATTTACAGAGGACCTTTCTGAATTTGCACAATCAAGCTCAGTAGATGAATGGGCAAGAGTATGTGTTTTGTAAAATATTTCAGAGGTTGGTTGTCTATTGATGATCTGATCTATTTCTTCTTTTGTCAAAATGGAAGATGTTCTTGTGTTCCTTTGAACAGAAGTGCAACAAATATATGTTTCTTGTATTGGCTGATTTAGAGGCAGTATGTCTTCTTGAGCCTCTTCTAGGAGATATTTACTTGTGCTTACAAGGAAATCTTGAGGATTTTCTGATGTTTCCTGATATTTTTCTGTTTCAAACAACTCTTCATGATCATGATGATATTCAGTTAGAATACAAGGCTCATGAGTTGTTTCTTCTTCCACATCACATTTTGCATCTTCTATGTGGTTTCTTGTTTCCTCAAAGCAGCATTCCCTATTATCTTTTGCCATTTGATCATGATATTCTCTTATTAGCATAGTACAAGATATAGTTAGGCAATCAGACGTTCCTTGATCACCTTCCTCTTCATCTTCTATAGATTCTTGAGCATCATACATATCTTGCTCATTATCTAGGTCTTGTATAGGATGAGATTTTTCTTGCTCTGGAAAAAACATGGGTTGCTCTAGATAATCAAAATTTGTATTTATATTAGAATCATACATCCTCACCATCATTTCACCAAAAATGTTCACCATTCTTTTCATTCTATCTTCTAAAGCATCTAGATTTTCATCTTGGTCCATACTTGGATCCATATTTTTACAAAGAGGTCACTGTATCTTCTCAACCAGTTTAGGGTATTCTACCAGTGGAGTCATTTGGTCCTTTGAGAGTTATGGAGCGTGGAGTCACCAGGTGGATGAATTTTAATGTTTGAAGCAGGATGCTATCCACCATCAGCAATAAAATACCAATCTAACCAAATATTTTGGGTCTTTTGAGTGCCTAAGGGTGCTCAAGATGAAATGCACTCAATTCCCCAGCGAAGTCGCCATTATGTTGGGGTTCCAGTGTTTTGGCCAGATTGGCAAGACCAAAATACTAGACAACATCAAAACCACTTTGGGATCCTAGGATCTAGTCCTCCTAGATCTAGAGAGGGATATCTCTATAAATGGAAAGAATGATATATCTTTGAAGCTCAATTTGAGGTATTAGGCTAGGTATGAAGCACAGGTGTTTTTAAATTGGTTTTGTTGTTGGGTTGGAGATCATTAACTGAGAAGGTTATGGAATGAAAGGAACAAAGCAACATGATGTTTCGGCAAAAGAATATAGGTCAAGAAAATTTCAATCCATTGGGCTATGGAGTCATGAAAGGTGATTACTTGCATAACAACTAACCAAGGTTTTCATAGGGAAAGTCATCTATAATAAAGGATATTTTACATATATGGTGGAATGTAACATTAAGGAGTGAAGTAAAAGAAATAAAAAAGCCCAAGTGCAGTCTGGAGATCAGGTAAGGATTTTTAACCTATCCTGCTTTTACATACTCAAAGGAAACTCTCAATGAGAACACAAAGAGTAGCTTAAGATCAGGTCAGAGGTCATTTAACTCCAGGCCTTCTTTCAACATACTGTCAGGGAAAAACAAAGTTAAGATTTAACATAGAGCAAGGCCTAAGATCAGAGAAGGACTTTTAACCTTCAATGCTTTTGACACTAGCTCAAGAGATCTTAGAAAGGCCAATCTGTTGGAAAAGGACCCTAGTGGGCAGGGCTAACATTAAATCCCCGGTATCCCAATTCTTCTAGCTTAAACCCAACAATAACATCTAAGCAAAAAAATCCTAATTCGAACATCAGTAAGCATGGGCATACCAACATCTTTGACTGGTTAAATTACGTGAATTTGCTCTTAGATACACTATCAGTAGAAAACATCAAAGATAAGAAGAGCAGTGGGCATTAAGGTACCATGCAGGGGTATATCCTAAGCCTAATTTACTGATTCTTATCAGACAATAAATGGACAATATGATTAAACATGAAATAAGTAAGGAAAACATCACCCGTAATATAGACCAGGATCCTGTGAAATTTGCTTGTTCAATTGATGTGCAAAACCTGTCACATACTTGGAGCTCAATGGCTATTACATTCCAAACTTCTCCTCCTAGCCTACTAAATTACAAACTACTAAGCTACTTCCCCCAATAATAGTTCTAACAGCGAATGAAATCCAAGCAACAACAACAACAACATTTACAATATGTTCTTCGGGAGTTCTTATAGGAGAATGAGTAACTGCGGTAGTAGATGTACATTAAATTGATTCATTAAGACATAATGAAGGAAGTGTTCATGCCCATTTTTCTTAATGGCTCTGTATTGACACTTTAGGCTGTTCGAAGTACTTTTTCAGCTTGAAAGTAACCTCAGGTATGTTCTTTGGAGTCCTTTCTAGTTGTTTAGTATTCTGTGTTGCCATCTGAAATAAGTAACATGGATAGAAAGTCTGCAGGTCTCCATACTTCCATAACTATTGTCTTGACAGCTCTTTAGAAGCTTTTGTCAGTGTACTAACTTTTGAGGGCTCGAGGAGGCATCGAGAACGCTGTAGGAAGGTTTCCTTTTTGGATAAAATATGTTATGCTATCATTAGAACACATATATGGCTTGTTTCATGTGCTTAGGCTTCATTAAGCCCTTTAATCATCTTCATGGTCTTAAAACTGCATATTTATCCTTTAAACACGGGATTATAATATTAATCTTCAAAAGTAGGCATTAATCCTTTGATCTGTCCCTGCTAATACACTTTGCTGTTGCTGTAATGATCATTTGCACTCTTAGTCAGAGTGATTGTGACTGTGGAAACATAGTGCATTAGCCACTCTGTAAAACCTTGCACAATGCAATAAACCTGTTATAGAAATCCAGGGGAGTGGTGGGAGATCTATAAGGAGGCCTATGGAAGATGGGGGGCATAGTGATGGAAATGGTGTATGTAATGAAAATGGGAAAAAAACATCAGAATGGTGAAGAAATAGGGCTGATGAAAGTTTGGTGCAAGGAGGACTCTGGGCCATTGGATTATATTAGCCAAGGGCGATCAACGGTTGAGATCGACAAGGGAAATCCTTTTATAAGGTTAAGGGGAAGAAATAATATTTAATGTTAAAACCCAAAGTTTAACGTTTGGGTGAATTACAAAGGAAAACAATGAAATTGAATGAAAGTCGGGCGCCTATGGTGGTGGGACCCGATGGGCGGAGGGCGATAAAACGTGGACCGCTGGATCTCAGGAGGAGATCAATGGTGGGGATTAAATGATGAAGCTTTCGATGGCCAAAGAGGAAACGTGGTTTTAGTGGGAAAACAATTGTTTTCGCGCTACTTGGGAGTGTTTTTGAAAATCTCTCGAAAAAACGCGATACATGTCGCTGAATGACACATGGAAAAACAAAACTGCCCATTTCTCATTTTTTTGGAATTTTAACCTTCGGATGAAAAAATTATGCGAAATGCATTCTCCACCATTGGACGAGGGTGATCTAATTAGACGGTGTGGGGATCTCGGGATTACAGATAAGATGCACGGGTGATTAGGTGGGATGAGGTCAAAGGCGGGTTAGATCTCAGCCGTGGGATATATAGGATGGACGGTCAGGATTAAAATAGGGATCAGAGAGACAAAGGGTCAAGTGAACGGGCAGGGATGACGAAAGTTGTTGGATCTAAAGAGATCAACAGTGGAGAACTAATTGCACTGAAGAAATGGCAGGGTGCTGGAGCTCTGAGATTTGAACTTGCGATTACACCAGGGCCATTGAATCGACGAAAGGATCAACGGTGGAGATTTGACCCAAGGGGGAAAGATGAGGGTAAAATGAGTGGAGTGCAGAGTAATCTAGACCATTGGATCTGAATGGATGAATGGTTAGGATCCAATCGAGGCTCGCCAATCGGCAGAGGTCAAATGCAATGGGATTGGGCCTTGCGACGGTGCGATTATGTGAGAGCCGTTGGATCAAATGATAGATAAATGGTATAAATATAATCAGAGGGTAATGTAGAGGGGGGCGATGGGTGTGAAGCACATTTTGCGCTGACCGTTAGATCTGTGGAGATCAACGGCTCAAATCGCGCCTGCGGTTGATAGAACAAAGACCTCGCATCGGAAAATTTTAAGTTAACAAAGGGAAATGCTCGCAACAAAACCTCTGATTTCGATTAGCGCCCAGGACTTAGTGCCTCATCCTGGGCGTGATTCATATGTGGGGAAGTGGTTAGGGGCTTAGCCGAAAGGGGCTTAAGCCTGTAATGTAAAAGAAGGATTTTTAAGCCAAAATGACTGTTTTTGAAGGGATTTTTGGCTTTCAATAGAGGGGAAGAAGGGGTTTTAAACTAGATAAAGGGAGATATAAGGTTTTAAATAAGGTTTTGGGGAGATTTAGAGCGTTAATTAAGGAAATTTGAAAGGGGAAAATTTGATGAAAACAGAGGCTTTGAGGGGACAAAATGGGCAAATGGGGGCCTTCTTGAAGCATTCTTCTTCTCAAAACAGGAGGGATTTTTAATAGAAACAACAGTGAAGATTGTTCAAAAGGAAGAAGACAAAAGAAGGCTTCAAGAATGATATGTTTTCAAAGGAAATGTTTTTCTTGAAGGCTCAAAAACATTTTAGCCACCTGTTTTCTTGTCAAAAAATTCATAGGTGGCTAACAAAACCGTCACTAGTTCTTCAGCTGAAGTACTAAAGACAATTTCCACCTTCCAAACAGATCTTCAGAAATATGCAATTTCTGAATATGAATGTTCTGCAGAAAGTAGGAAAATATATGTGGCACCAATGCCTAAATTAGAATGAATTAAAATACTCTTTCTAGAGCTACTCTATAAAGAGGTGGGATTCTCGACCAGGAACACCCTATGCTAAAAAACACTTTCAATATCTACTAAACAACCCAAGAAAGAAATGGAATGTCACATGAAAATTCTAGATCTAAAAGGATCCTCAACATCAATAATCTCAAGCATGCCTTCATCCTTGACTTCATCTTCTTTATATAATATTTGAGCCTTCCCATGCCTTTGCCCCCATTTAGACTGTGTTGTGCATGTGGACAAGATCCTCCATGTTTGACTACGTTGTTTGACCAAGTCACCATCATGTCTAGGTGCAATGTATACCCTCTCCATCATGTGTGCATTAATTGCACAACTTCCTCCATCATCTTATCATGAATGCTTCAAGATCTTCTATTTGACATATTCAAGATCTTAGTTGACTGTATCAACCTCCATGATATTCTGTTTGATCTCTTCAATATCTTAGATGATTGTGTCAACCTCCATGATCTATATCATTAATGAGACATGATCTCCATTTTCATTCACATTATTAGTTTATCAACTACCTCATTATGTAGATGTAGGCTTAATTAATCCACATTCACACACAAAAAAGTGGATATTTATACATATTGAGGATTATGGGTCCCTCCACCCTTTTATTTACTTAATTCATTAAGAAAGTTAAGAACTCTAATATTCCAAATATTAGGTGAAAATTTTGGAATATTACAGATCTTAACTGTCCTCATGTCATGTTTACCCTAGTTGGATGGTTACTTGGGTAGATGTGAGGGGAGGTGTATGCTACAGGTGGTAGCAAAGCGTGGTTGCACTCTCCTTGGGTGGTGTGTTTATCGTGCATTCATGGCGATTTCATATGTGTTCCTCATTCTTATATTCCATGTGCCTATCACATATGCGTGGCGTTGGTCATATTTGCAGTAGTATCTTCATGTGAAAGTTGATGGTGATTGGATGTGGTTGCCATGAGTGGATGTCAATTGTATATGCATTTTTTATGCATGTCAGTGTCGATATGTTGTTATGCATGCATTGTCATGGTTAAGGTTGTTTTCCATGAGGTTATTGTATTCATTTTAGGTCATCATGATTTTGTTGATAAGATATGATGTTGATATGTTGGCTAATAAAGAACAAGAGATGCAGATCATCGAAGTGAAGTTGCAGCACTAAACTTCAGGGTAAGAGCAGATCGTCATCCAAGATGTATTTTTGGCATGCAAGTATGTGGTTAATTGTTGTTATAATAATTGGGGTTACTTATATAAATGTTTTTCATTTTATTGTTATTGTAGTTACATGTATGATAGATGTTAGTGAATCAGTGTGGTCATATGTACGTACGTCGAATAGTCATGCATGGTAGTAACTTGTTGTTTATTTTTATGTTAGTTAAACTTGATGATTATGTTATATGTTGTTAATGAGTATTTTATATGTATCGTGCTAATTTTTATTGGCCTATGTAGATTGCTATGGTTATGACATTCAGGTATGAGCTAATATGTTATGATATTATGGAATACTAATCTAGTCTGACTGTGCATATATGATTGTTATGAAAGAAAGACAATTATTTATGAGGCTATGATGTGAAGTGTTATCTAGTTAATTTTTTGGATATTATGACCTTATTTATGTTTGAGTTGATGTGTTGTGAAGTTATATCATGCTAATCTAGATTGTCTATGCACACAAGGTAACCTCCCCTAAGTTACATTAAGGTATGAGGTTGATTATGTCGACTACTTGAGGTTTAATTGTTTGATTATGTCATCTATCTAGTGTTAATTGTTTGCTATCTATTATTTCGTCTTGTTGATTTATATAACATGGTAAATTTATAGTTTTTTTGAATATTTGATTAATCACATGATATGAGTATGTGTTTATAATAATGCATGAAGAAATGATCTTTTTAAAGATGGTTGTACTAACATATATGTGTTAGGACAGATGATATGTACTTGAGTGTAAGTAGGTTATAGTTGTAGCATTAAGTATTATAAACGACGAATGTGAGTTGATTGTGGATTATGACATGGTTGTTAGTCTTGGTAAAATTTGATTTCAAATTGATAGATATGTTGTCTTGATATTTGATACATATGGATGACATGCGTGGTCAGTTACAGGTCAACGTTCTTGGCACAACAAGGTAAGATAACTGGTATATTTTTATATTTATTTATGCACGGAGAGTTATGTGGTTATGGAAATATGATGCAGGCATTGCATGGAAAAGGAGACTATCATGAAATATGAAAGAAGGATCAGTTGATATTTCCCTTGGAAGAACTGGGGACCCATGGGAATTGAGTCATGGTGTTTGTTTCCAGTCTTGTGCTTTTGGTCTTTTGTGGTTTTTTGCATTTGATTTCCAGCTTTGTTTATATATAGTGTATGGCAATATCACCTTGTTGTGGTGTCATATTATTATTGATTCTCATGGTTTTCTTCTTGTTTTTTCTTGTTCTCTCCTTTTGTTTGAGAGTCTTTGTAATTTTATAGGGAAAGAGGAAAGCAATGGATCTTAGGGAGAGTCGTGTAGTACCCAATGGGTAATTAAAGACAAAGATGAAGTTCATTGCATTAGTAAGCGCAACGAAAGGTAAGAATATGAAAGTCATTTGGAATGGTTGGGTCCATTGTGGTAAATGGAAGGTGGAAATACAGAAATTCGAAAGAAAATATAATAGGTAAAGAAAGTTGATTTTAGGTGTTATATGCCTTGGATATGTTGGGAGTTGTTGTTCTCAACGTTGTGCATGTTGTGCACGAATAAAGGAATTTCTCTTAACCTAGATCTTATGATATCTAGAAATTGTGTTGTGATCATGATTATGTTGGTGTTTATATATCAATGCATGTATGTATGTACGCATGTCGTGTCTGACAGGGTCATCATGAATCATGATTTTTTAATGCTAATATTTATATGTATACATGTTTGTATGTATGTCATTGTCTGACAGAATCATGATTTATTTATGATAATGATTATATATATTTATGTATGTATGTATGCAGTTGTCTGACAGAGTCGTTAGAAATCATGATTTTTTTTATGCTAATGTTTATATGTATACATATGTATGTATGTATGTCATTGTCTGATAGGGTCATCGAGGATCATCCTTGCGGAGGAATGATTTCTTATGCTCGTGAATGGAATGAAGAGGTTCTTGTAATACGAGGATTAAAGTGGGAAGAATAACCCTAACAGATCTATGAGCTCAGTATCATGTGTAAACGAACTAATATTATATGATTGTACTATGCCTATGCTTATGTTATGGACAAGCAAGGCTGAGGGATACATCGCCGAAGTGAAAGTAGTGTGATCTGCGACATGCTAGGGTAAGCATGGATAGTGGAAAGACATTAGAATTAAGGATTTTTTATGGAGTCAGTGTGGATGTGTAGTATTAATGTTGTGTATATGTTTCACATTTTTTATATTTAGTAATTGTACCTATGGTGATGTGTACATGTTACATATGTAGTATTGGGTACATATGATGTTGTATGTCTGTTGTATATATGGTGTTGTGTGTATATTGCATATGCAATGCTAGGTGTAGATGATGCTATGTACATGTAAGATATGTGTTTGTAAGGTCCCACCTTACCCACCGTCAATAATATAGAGAAGTAGATGTCACATAAACACTAATACTCATTTGCACAAAATCCTAAAGAATTAGTCACTGTAAAATTGTTTCCAACAACAAGACCTTTTTTTATGAAAGCTTTAGATAATACAAGAAACAACTCTCTTATTCACACTTCAACAAATTATTAAATTCATTTTCACATTCATACCACAAACTTGCAGACATAGGAAGCTACACCCATTAAAATAGTTTATTTATAATTTATAGTGCTACACCCATTAAATAGTTTATTTATAATTTATAGTAACATAAAATTAACAGTAACTAAGAATTTTACATTGACAATTTATATGCACAAAGCTACATCCATTCAAGAATTTTGACAAACACTTTGCAAACATGCACTCTACACGCATTGAGCCCTTATGACAAACACTTTGCAAGCATGCAATTAAAAGTCATTGAGGCATTTTGTCAAACACTTAGCAACAATGAATTTAAGATTATTCTTCGACATATTTATCTCATAAAATTCAGAAATTGAAACTTTAAATGTTGCCATCATAAAATAGGGACTAAATAATCTTAGTCTTTCATCAAAGACTCAACAACACACGCACATAACTCATAGCAGCAATCTACCAAATTGCCTAGATTTTCGATCTGAGTTCTAAAAACTATTGTTTTGGAATGAAATCAGGGGTTACATGTCCATTAGGCATGGATACCCCCTGATGTTGGGCTGAATCGAATTAAAAATGGCCAGGAATGCGATTCTTGAAAACAACAAAAATTTATAGCCTAAATGTTTCATTTATGATTTTTGTCAAACATATGGAATGAAAACTTACAACTACACCTCCACATGAGGAAAACAACCTAGAGTTATGCTACTAAGATATGCTCATTGAGATCACACATTTATAAATCCACCATATGAGTTCTTGAAACATTTTACCACCCACAAGCTAATTCATTTGACATGATTTGACAAGATTTTTGCACCAATTGCTACAATTTAACAAACATATGTCAACCCTGAATGCTACAGCCATTAAGGATTTCTGTCAAAATTCTGATAGTACTATTACAACAACTTGAATAAAAAAACATTGAATTATTGATAAGAATATGAAACATAAGCCGTAACTAAAAATTTATCTCCAACTTACCTCAAGCATTTGATCTTCCAAACCATATTTTAGTTGCCATTATTTTTGCATTTTCTTTTAAGGGTTGATTCTGTAATTCCTCCAAGTATATTTTGGGTACATGTCCATTTTCTTACTTCTGATGTAAGCTACAAGTTAGCACTTATTCATGCATAAATAACATTACTCATTCACAGATCTTTTCAAACACTTTGCAAACTATCCTAAAACCATTTCTAAAACATGCATCTAATTACATGAAACAAAACCATAAATCATGAAATACTTACCCAAGCCCTTTGGAATTTATTTATTGTAATTACCTTCAACAACATTTGGCTTTCCTTTATCAAATGCTACAATACCAAGATTAGTACCATAAACTACACCAATAATAACTCCAGTACTGAGATCTAAACATCCATACATATAGATTAATCTAGTCTTCATTTTTAACTAATCAATAATATTGTAGATAACATAAGCCTAAACCAAAATTATATGCTTACAAAAATTTAAATGTCTACTTTTTATTTTATGCTAAAGCTATACTATAATTTTAGGACAATGGAAATTATACCTGAAGAGATATTCAGCTCCAATCGTTGAGAATATGATCCACCTTCGATCCCTTAACCAACTCATTTGAACCATCCGGTTTTCCACCCAACCATATCCAGGGAGAAATACTCCCCCTGGAACCCCTGAGCTGTAAAAGCTCACAAACAGTACCAAAATATAGTAGTAGAGATAAAGTGAAGGCAAGTTGAGGAAGATAAGTTTCAATTCCTCCAAATACCACTCATGGTCAGCTACACCATGTATAAATACTTATTAATTTAGTTTGGAGATTTCAAATTAATTTGAAAAGAAATTGGCTACTCTCCAAGTCCCTCCCTCTCATAATTTTTCTTTTCAAATCTCTCCAACTCTTGCTATCACCATGCACCCCCCTAAGTGAGAATACATGAGACACATATATAGGAGGAGCAAAAAATTCTTGTCATAAAAGAGGAGTAATATGCATGCCTTGTATTCCTCTTAGAAGAGTGTAACTTATTCCATTAAGGAGAGGTATGCATGCCTCAATTAAGGAGAGTGTAACATATGCATTAAAGAGAGTGTACAGGGAATATTTTATGACATGTATTTAATGAGTGCAAGCGGAATATGCCATTATTTGATGAGTGCACAAAAGAGAGTGTAATGTATAATTAAAAGAGAGAGGGAGAGAGATTTACATAGAGCCATGAGAATCATCAAGGAGAGAGGTGTGAAGTGATTGAAGAGATATAATTCCCTTTTAATAATAATATCATAATATCATAAAAGATAATAATAATATTAATAATATTGAGGAATAAGTCAAGGTTGAACTATTACGATTGATTAATCATAAGTTAAGTGATTTTCCTTCATGTATACTTGATTACCCATTGATTGGAGGTGATTTGCTATTTTTAGAAACTCATACTTGAAATGGTAGACATGACTTTCTATTTTTATAAAGTCACTCCAAAATTGTTAGGAATGATATTTTATTAAGGAAATTCATCCGTGAGCTGCCCGTGAGTGGTATTTTTCTTCCAGAGAATAGGGATTCCACACCCTACTGTATGCATCTCCGTGCCTTAGTAGATTGAGGACTCTGCGCCCTGATCTACTCTAAAGATCCGAGATTCCACACCTTGATCTTTTTAAATATTTAGGACTCCGCACCCCAAACATTTCATTATAGATCCAAGACTCCACATCTTGACTCCACGTCTTTTTATTTCATGGATTTAGGACTCGACGTCCTAATTTCCATGGCTTCTCATCTACTCTGCTTTGAAACTCTGCGCTTCACTTTAAGGTATGGTTTGTGAGCCCATACCCATCTTATGGTTCGTTGGTAAGGTCTTCTTCCAATACCTGCACACATCATAATCTCATAGATAAAATAAATCAAATGAATTTCATAATTAACTTATTCACATTTTACCAAATATTATGCATGACTTCCATAGTCATTTCTAACTTGAGCATCTTTGTTGGCAATGACCAAGTCCCCTGCCACATAATTCTTAGTACGAGATTACACACATATAATCACACAGATCATGTATCATCTGTAAATCATAATTAACCATATGTTCCACATAACCATGATCATCCATGGATCTATGTATCAATCTTGAATCACCATTCATGTCATACACCTATGTCCAAAATAGGATACCCAAAGAGAAAACATTGCTAATATGCTCTTAACCTAAATCAATTCTTATACACACAACCATAGATATTATAATAAGCACAAAACAGCCAAGCGAACCAAACTAGTTATATAGCATATAAGCATGTACATAAGTCTCTCATGCATAATATTATATCATTATATCAAAATCATGATCTCTAAGTGTCATCAAAGCTATCTCACCAAGAAGGGACACTACATACTCCCCCTCTTGGGGTAAACTTGGCCCGAAGTTTTTCCTACGGTCATAAGATACTTAGTTCTTTTAGATTCTCCTATCAATAAGTTTTTAACCTGATGAATTATGTATTTGATATATTTTTTTATTCACGTCAATCCATAGTTTAATTTTTTCTAAATTGGAGGAAAATTCGTGAAAACTAAACATACCATTCTTAATCAAGTAGAAAATATATCCATGCCATATTAGACATGTTTTGATATAAAATACCAAAGATTTATATACCAAAACCAGCCATACAATTTATAGTACCATATAAAAATACTATTGTATGTAATTGATATTATATCTACTTAATTTATATATAATAATTTGATATTCTACATGTTTTTCTTTCTCATAGTCTATATGAATCCTACATGTGTCATCTTCTTGGTTCTGTAGTATGTTGAGCTTGCCAAGCTATAAATAGAACACACATTGGTTGTATACACAACAATGATGGTCCATCCCATATCACAATCAAATTGGCATACGATAAGCATAAAATAATCCACATACAATTGTCAGTGAAATTACGCAACAAAACATGATGTTATATATAAAACCCACTCTTACGCAACAAAACATGACGTTATATATAAAACACACTCTTGCATCCCACTTGATTTATGTCTTCTTAATCCAAAATTTCCTCTTTTCATTCCATAAGACATCCTTGCAATAGAAATATTTACGATCTATCTTTAGTTTTTACTAAACATTTAATCTTTAGGAAAAAATACAATTTGAGGTTCAAGGCACCATTTTTTTTTTTTTTAAACTAACAACCTAAGGTTAAATACAATCCTCATTGACCCACTTATGTACTATAGATCACTCCTTTAGTTTGAATAATCTTCATTATTATTCACTTCTCTAACTTGAGAATCAATTATGAATGACTCTGTTAGAATATCTTCATTATGAAAGTAGATTAATGATATATTTTTGAAAGTGGCTTGTAATCAAGAACAACTCTCACAATTATGAAAATATGGTAACCTTGATAACTTTAAGTCAATTTGTTTTCCAACTATGAAATAAATCATGATTTATATTTAGTAATTAGTCAATTCATTTGATTTCATGTCTTATTCCTTACTATTAATACATACGCAACAACAAGCTATGAAAACCATACATTTCTCAAAATGTGATGAATCTTGTTAAATTTAAATAAGATTTAGAGTATCAGAAGGGAATTTCTAGCCTAAATTTAAACCCCCCCCCCCCTTTTTTAAGGAGAATTACCACCCTCTCAAATTGTTACAACATTTTGTAGGACTAATAAATACTCATACAAATATACATCCCAACAAAAAAATTCCTAATTCAAACAATCTCTTCCATTCCACATACAATACACTCATCTTAGGCTTCTAAATCATGCAAGAATTTCAATTCATCAAAATGTGATCTCACCCTCCTTCAATTTCTCCCTCAAAAAATATCACAAGCACATATTCTTGTAAAACAAGAACTCAATTAAGCTTTTCATTAATGACATGCTTTTTTTTTCTTTAATTTCAAATAGAATAGGTTCTCACCACATAAATCATTTACCTTCTAAATGATCCAGGTGGATATTGGTGGCCACCCACCTATTCCACTTGGGCCCCCACCATTGTCTCTTTCAGTTTTTCAGTTTCGGCATAACTTACTATTTTTAGCAGTTTTTCGGGTCCTGAACTTCCGGAGCTGTTTTGAGGCCCTAAACGACATTTTTTGGGCATTGCGTCTCCAACAAATATCATTAAATTCTAGAATGATATTCATGGTGAAATTTGTAGTCCTCGGATAGAGATTTCTAATGATGTATCATGTGCATCAAATGGAGATAGTATGCTAAAGTTACGTCCCTGGGAAGTTGAAACACCAATTTACCCAAACGGGGCCCATAGTTTTGGCGCTTCATCTCCTAGGGTTAGGTTTTTGGATGTTTAGGGTTCTCCATTGTTTCTCAATAATAAATAGGCCCTCAAGCCTCATTGTAACTTAGTTCAGAGGCCTGTAGCTGCCACATCTCTTCATAGAGATAGCTACCAGCGCCCTAGCTACTTTTATTTCCATTATGTCTGTAAGCAAATTTTTGTTCTTTGATATTAATGAAATGAAGTGTTATTTACGCTGCATCTCTGTATTTATGGTTATATGTTTATTCTGTTGCGTTCCTGCATAAATCCGGATCAGTGGTATCAGAGCGGTTTTCTTTTTCTCGATCCTTTTGTGCATGTCCCCAATGAGGTTGGGGTATAAGGAGCTAGGGCTTGATCTGGTGGAACCTTTGCAAGATCAGCCTCGCAAACCTCGATGGACACCCATGGGGGAAAAAAAGAAAGATGAGGGAGCAGGAGATCCTATCAAAATATTGCTCGAGGAGGCCCTCGAAAAACAAAGGAACGCGATGATGGATAACTTTGCAAAGATCCTTCAACAGCTGCCCACCGGCAGTGCATCTGCATCCAACAACCACTCTAGAGGTGTGATTCCTTTTAAGGTACAAGTAAATTTTGACATTCCCATATTTGAGGGTCAAATAGACGCAGATGCTATCGATAGATGGTTGAATCTATTAGAAGGATATTTCTCTGTTCATGACTTTTCAGACCGGGAGAATATAATTTTTGCACTCCTCAAAGCTACCCCCCATGTTAAGGACTGGTGGGAAACCTACTGTGAGAACAACGAATAGAAAGAACCCTCTCTATTCTTGGCTGTACCAACTTGGAATTCTTTCCGAGACATCGTCAAGGAACAGTACTATCCCGTGGGGAGCTATGAGGACAAGTACATATAATGGACCACGCTGCGACAACAAAGGGATCATGATGTGCATGAGCTGACGAATCTGTTCCATACCCTGTGCACAAATTTGGGTATCAAAGACTCAGAGAAACATTTGGTGCTAATGTATCACAGCTATCTGCACAGATACATTCAGGAGGAAATGGAGTTCCTCGACATCTCCTCGCTTGGTATGGCATACCGATATGCTGCCAAGATTGAGCAGAAACTCAAACAGAAGAAGCGAGACTTTGGATCTGCGAATCAAAAGCAAGGGAAAGGTGCTTCCAAACCGCAGAAAAAAAGACAGAGCCAAGGCATGGTGGCTAAAGAAAACCCGTCAAAGCCACAAGAAAAGAACAGCACTGCAAAGCCAAAGAAGGACATGGGAAAGTGGTGTGAGTTCCATAAGAGCTCCACTCACAACACAAGTGAGTGTCGGACCAAGCAGTCGCTAGTGGCTGAGATGAGGGCTTCTGAGTCAGATGCATGCTCTGACTCTGAATCAGAACCTGAAAAGGGGAATGAAAAAGGGAAACAGATTATTGATGTGGATGCCAATGCCACTGTTGCCACTACAAAGATCCAGAAGGAGGAACCAGAAGATCCATAGGAGGAACGTCTCTTCCACTCCTAGATGTGGGTAAAGGGCTCCCCTATACAGTTCATTGTCGAAAATGGGAGCCAAAAGAACCTCATTTCAGTAGACGTCGTGAAGCGGTTGGGCTTGCTGACAACAGCTCACCCACATCCATACACCATCGGGTGGCTTCACCAAGGACGAGATCTCCGCGTCAGCCAACAGTGCCGCCTCCCCTATAGCATCAAGCCCTTCACAGATGAGGTATTATGTGATGTTGCTCCTATTGATGTTTCTGATGTATTATTAGGACAACCATACTTGTGGAATCGTCATGTTGTGTATGAGTCTCGACCTCGTGCTGTTATTGTTACTTTGGGAAATAAGTTGTACAGGATACCATAGGTACCACCTCCTGCGGCTATCTCTTTGGTTACTGCCAAACAATGTAGTAAGCTCATTTCCCAAACTAGGAAATTCGTTTTCCTGATGATCTGCCCCCAGGGCAAGAATAATACTGTGGCCACGACCTCCAGACAAGGCTCCTCTGCACGACAACAACAAATGGATAAGGTTGTGGAGGAGTACGGGGACATCTTCACCTCACCCACAGGGGTTCCTCTGCACTGTCAAGTCAAGAACCCAATTGATCTGACCCCAGGTGCGCCGCTACCCAATGGACCGATCTATAGGCGCTCTGTTCTAGAGAATGATGAAATCAAGAGGCAGATTCAGGAGCTGTTGCAGAAAGGTCACATCAGACCAAGTTCATCGCCCTGTGGGATCTCGATTGTGTTGGTACAGAAGAAGGATGGGATGTAGAGACTCTGTATTAACTATCAGGCACTGAAAAAGATCACTATTCAGAATAGGTACCCAATCCCATGGATTGATGACCTTCTGGACCAACTCAAAGGTGAAAAATATTTCAGCAAGATTGACATGAAGTCTGGGTATCAACAGGTACCAATTGAACCCTATGTTGTGTGGAAGACTGCCTTCAAAGCCAAGGAAGGCCTTTTTGAATGGTTATTCATGCCTTTCAGGTTGATGAATGCTCCCACAACCTTCATGAGGATGATGGACGACATCTTGCGGCCATTCACCAACTCACTTGTAGTGGTGTACTTGGATGACATTATGATCTTCAGCAAGACTTGGGAAGAGCACCTTCACCACGTCTGACAAGTCCTCCAAACACTGCGGAAACACAAGTTATGTGCCAATTTGGAGAAGTGCACGTTTGGCATGACCCAGGTTCAATATCTGGGATACATTATTGATGAAAGGGGGGTGCATGTGGATCCAACCAAGATCCAAGTCATTCGGGATTGGCCAGCCCCAACCACTATAACAGAGCTTCGCAACTTTCTGGGTCTTGCTAATTTTTACTGTAGATTCGTGTTGGGATTCTCTCATATCACTTGGCCCTTGAGTCAAGTCACCAAGGGAGGAGCGAGAGAAAAATTATTTTGGTCGGAACCTCAACAGAAGGCACTCAGAGAATTGAAAAATCGCCTCTGTTCTGCCCCAGTGCTCACATTACCAGACTTGCAACATCCATTTGAGATCGAGACAGATGCTTCTGACTATGCTATTGGGGCAGTTCTTACTCAATAGGGACATCTAGTGGCATATCACCGTGAGAAATTGTCTGAGACAGTTCGCAAGTATCCCACCTATGACAAATAAATGTATTCCATTGTGCAAGCCTGTTGACAATGGAAGCATTACATTTTTTGGGAAGGAAACAATCATCCACATAGACCACTGGCCCCTGCAGTTCATACAGACACAAGGGAAGCTACAGTAGCCTGATCATGTAATATAATGGTCCACATATCTGCAACAGTTTCATTTGAACATCAAGTACAAGAAGGGTACCACCAATAATGTTGCAGACTGCCTCAGCCGATCACGGCACTCACCACCGTGCTCAACTCTTGTGGGCATGAGACTTCTGATTGGCCGCTTCTCTATGAGAGTGACCCAGAATCCGACCACACTTACAAGGAACTCTTGGAGGGCACGCAAGTTCCAAATTTTCACCTCCAGGATGCACTTTTATGTCACCTGGGACACCTTTGTGTTCCTTCAAGTGAGCGTGCCAAGATGATATGGGTTACACCACAACAGTCAACACTGGGTTTAGCAGAAAACAGATAACACACACAAGTATTTCTCTATTGGAAGCACCTTCGTAAAGGATGTCATGAAGCACCTCGTATCCCACAATCGTATGTGCGACCCATGCAACCCATCAAGAAGCAAGGCCTATATACTCCACTACCTACCCCTAGTCGACCGTGGGAATCCATCTCCATGGATTACATGTCGGGCCTGCCTTATACTAAGAATGGAAATGACTGTGTTTTCGTGGTCGTTGACAGATTCTCGAAGATGGCCATCATGGCGGCCTGTAAGAAGAATATCACAGCAGAAGCCACTGCTAAACTCTTCTTTGAACGAGTGTGGGTGCACTTTGGGATCCTAGTTCATCACACTTATGAGACAGGTGTTCTCAAGACATTTTAAGCTCAAATTTTCCATTGGTCGTTAAGTAAAGCTCACCAAGTCCAAAATCTTCTATCCCAAAACTTTACTTAGCGTAGATCATCAATTATATCGTATTTGCACATGACCCACAGACAACCAAAGCATCCACGCACATGATTTAGAGCTTCCTCAGTAATAACATAGTTACAACAGTGCTTCACATTAATGTGTCATAGCTTCTTTAGGGTGGGCTTGGGATTAAACCTTAACGGTACCACTATGTCCCATTGACATAGCCATGCCGTTTGCAGCTGCTCAGGCCGATTCAGCTCATGTCCAGTCTGAAGTTGACAAAGCAAGTAGTTTCATCGAGCACATTCAACACATCCGCCAACAGGTTCATGATATATTGGACAGAGCCAATGCGGAGTACAAGCAAGACTACGGACTAACACCGAAAGCACACAACTTCTGGTGTAAGCGACAAAGTATGGCTAAGACGGTGATGAGCGCTCATCGTGACCCCACCGCAAGCTCACCCGCCCTCCGATACGGGTCGACACCACCGCTCAAGGTCGTAGGGTCAATGTTTTCGAGCTTAGGATTCCTTCTCCATCTCTTTGGTCTCCACCCACTTTCAATGGATTGCTTTCATCTCATTTCCACCCATCGACACTCCCGGATATCATGTAACAACTCACACCAACAGAGTTAAACCCAGACTACATGGAACAGGCCACCACAGATTGTATCATGGATATGAAAATCAAGAACACTCACCAACAGAAGATCCAACTGTATCGGGTTGTCAAAGCTGGCCAACTCCTGCACCAAGGAAAGTGGTTCACCAGGGACCAAGTTCAGCAAAAATTTCCTCATCTCATGGAGGAACTTAACGCAATGGGGACCATTGCTTCCTAAGGGGGAGGAATGATCCAGGTGGATATTGCTGGTCACCTGCCTATTCCACTTGGGCCCCAACCATTGTATCTTTCAGTTTTTCAGTTTCGGCATAGCTTACTATTTTTAGCAGTTTTTTGGGTCCTGAACTTCTGCAGCCGTTTTGAGGCCCTAAACGACATTTTTTGGGCATCGTGCCTCTAGAAAATATCATTCTGTTTTAGAATGATATTCATGGAAAAAAATTTAGTCCTCGAATAGAGCTTTCTAATGATGTATCATGTGCATCAAATGGAGATAGTATGCCAAAGTTACGTCCTCGGGTTGAACACCAATTTACCAAAACAGCTTCCATAGTTTTGTAAAATTTCATCTCCTAGGGTTAGGTTTTTGGATGTTTAGGGTTCTCCATTGTTTCTCAATAATAAATAGGCCCTCAAGCCTCATTGTAGCATATTTCAGAGGCCTGTAGCCACCACATCTCTTCTCAGAGATAGCTACCAGCGCCCTCGCTAGTTTTATTTCCATTCTGTCTGTAAGCAAATTTTCGTTATTTGATATTAATGAAATGAAGTGTTATTTCCATTGCATCTCTGTATTTATGGTTATATTTTTATTCTATTGCATTCCTGCATAAAACCGGATCACTAAACATGTTATTCTCTTCCCAATTTATAATTTTTTTTAATTTTGACGTGATCGCCTAAATAACAATAGTTTAGAGCAATACATGAGTTCAATCCTCATAATTTCTCTAAATAATTTGGTTAAATAGAATGCAAATAATATTCAACTTATAAAATCATTAAAGAGACTATTATGGCTTTCCTAGACTTAATTTGTCTTAAGCTAATAGAAAAGTTATTTCATCAACTTATCATAATAATATTTTTCTACATTTCAAGAATTTGAAATTCATTTTAATTCTACCTAAATTCAACACATACAAAAGGATTACAATACTAGAGGATAAATATCTAGTTCACACTTGACTCCATATATCAAAATCAATTATTCCAAATGTTCTAAACCGCCTAATGGTGTTCATCATACCAATCTTAGTATCTTCATTTGTAATAAAAATAAAATAATGTATTTAAATCTCAAGCAAGTTCATGTTACAAATATCTACCCATTTAGATTTAATTACACATAATCACTTCTTAATCATGTCTATGAGATTCCATCAAAATATTATAACCAAAAGAATTACTTAGCTCATAGATATATTTTAATATGTATTGCACACCCATATGCTACCTCATTACTTATCTCATAGATATATACTAGTATGGATTCCACACCCATACATTTTCTCATAGATTTATGCTAGTATGGATTCCACACCCATACTTACCTCATAGATATATGTTAGTATGGATTCCACACCCATAAATTTTCTCATAGATATATTCTAGTATGGATTTCATACCCATACATTAGCTTGAGAAAAACACATGCTTCAAATGTTCCTTAACATGGCTTCCACAACCCTTAATGCACTAGTCATTTAAGCCTCTTGTTTATTAGGAAGATCATACCTCAACCTAGTATTTGAGTAATTTAAAGTTATTTCATGCATAATGTCAACCCAAAATACACAAAATCATGTCAAATAAATAAGATGAATTTCATTCTTACTCATTAAGAATGTATTCCCAAATCATATTTTAACACATCTAATTAATGCACATACATTACCCTTCAATCTACATTCAAAGTTAAAAGTGACATCCTTAATGATAGCCTTTTGTTAAGTTTCCATTAGTATAGGTACGAAAAGAGTCAAAATTAACATGATGAATTCAATCATCACGTTAATTTAATCTCAACCTTACACTTGTTACTCATTCCCAAAGCATACACACCAAGGTCATCATATTATAGTCAACACTAAGCCAATATTTTTCTTGGGAGATATGATTTCAGCTAGTAAATATGGCTACTAACCCCATATCACATTGAAAATGATGCATTAAACATATATGCAACCATGCTTGCACTCCACCTATCACACTCCTCGATTGACAATTAAGGCATTCACATACTTGGGTTTAACACAAACATTCTCAAGCACATCCTATCCCAACATGTCTTTAAGCATGTTAACATATTGCTAATAATATGTCTTAACAAAAATATAAAGGAATATAAGAAAGAATTTGTTTTTATTTTTCTTTCATGAGTTTCTAAATGACATAATAATAATAATAATATGCTTCAAGTCATGATATACAATAACTGAAACTTGCATGCAAAATCAACATCCATACATCATCAAGCTACGAGTAAGCATGTTGGCCCTTAGGCCTGGTGTTGTGACTTGGCTACGATACCATAATATGAGTCCCACCTTACCCACCATCAAAAATATAGAGAAGTAGAGGTCATATTAATCACTAATACTCATTTGCACAAAATCCTAAAGAATTAGTCACTGTAAAATTGTTTCCAACAACAAGCCCTTTTTTATGAAAGCTTTAGATAATACAAGAAACAAATGTCTTATTATCTATTCATACTTCAACAAATTATTAAATTCATTTTCACATTCATACCAAAAACTTGCAGACATAGGAAGCTACACCCATTAAAAAGTTTATTTATAACTTATAGTAACATAAAAAACAACAGTAACTAAGAATTTTACACTAAAAATTTATATGCACAAAAGCTACAGCCATTCAAGACTTTTTACAAACACTTTGTAGACATTCACTCTACACTCATTGAGCCCTTATGACAAACACTTTGCAAGCATGCAATTAAAAGTCATTGAGGCATTTTGTCAAACACATGACAACAATGAATTTAAGATTATTCTTCAACATATTTATCTCATAAAATTCAGAAATTGAAACTTTAAATGTTGTCATATTAAAACAGGAACTAAATAATCTTAGTCTTTCATCAAAGACACAACAACAGGCACATAACTCAAAGCAGCGATCTGCAAAATCGCCCAGATTTCTAATTTGGGTTCTGAAAAGTATTTTTTTGGAATGAAATTAGGGGTTACATGTTCATTAGGCACAGATACCCCCTAATGTTGGGCTGAATCAAATTAAAAACACCCAATAATGTGATTCTTAAAAAAAACAAAAATTTATAGCCTAAATGTTTCATTTATGACTTTTGTCAAACATATGGAATGAAAACTTACAACTACAGCTCTACATGAGGAACAAAAACCTAGATTTATGCTACTAAGATATGCTCATTGAATTCACACATTTCTAAATCCACCATATGATTTCTGGAAACATTTTACCACCCACAAGCTAATTCATTTGACATGATTTGACAAGATTTTTTCACCAATTGCTACAATTTGACAAACACATGGCAGCCCTGAATGCTACAACCATTAAGGCTTTCTGTCAAAATTCTGATAGTACTATTACAACAACTTGAATGAAAAAACATTTAATTATTGATAAGAATATGAAACACAAGCCATAACTGAAATTTATCTCCAACTTACCTCAAGCATTTGATCTTCCAAACCATATTTTAGTTGCCATTATTTTTGAATTTTCTTTTAAGGGTTGATTATGTAATTCCTCAAGGTATATTTTGGGTACATGTCCATTTTGTTACTTCTGATGTAAGCTGCAAGTTAGCATTTATTCATGCATAAATAAATTGATAACATTATCATTCACGGATTTGTTCAAACACTTTGAAAACTATCCTAAAACCATTTCTAAAACATGCATCTAATTACTTGAAACAAAACCATAAATCGTGAAATAATTACCCAAGTCCTTTGGAGTTTATTTATTGCAATTACCTTCAAAAATATTTGGCTTTCCTTTCTCAAATGCTACAATACCAATATTAGTACCATAAACTACACCAATAATAAATCCAATATTGAGATATAAACATCCATACATATAGATTGATCTAGTCTTTATTTTTAACTAATCAATAATATTATAGATAACATAAGCCTAAACCAAAATTAGATGCTTACAACAATTTAAATGTCTAATTTTTATTTTATGCTAAAGCTATACTATAATTTTATGACAATGGAAATTATACCTGAAGAGATATTCAACTCCAATCATTGAGAATATGATCCACCTTTGATACCTTAACCAACTCATTTGAACCATCCGGTTTTCCACCCAACCATATCTAGGGAGAACTCCTCCCCCTAGAACCCCCAAGATGTAAAAGCTCACAAACAGTACGAAAATATAGCAGTAGAGAGAAAGCCAAGGCAAGTTGAGGAAGATAAGTTTCAATTCCTCCAAATACCACTCATGGTCAGCTGCATCATGTATAAATACTTAGTAATTTAGTTTAGGGATTTCAAATTCATTTCAAAAGAAATTGGCTACTCTCCAAGTCCCTCCCTCTCATAATTTATTTTTCAAATCTCTCCAACTCTTGGTATCAGCATGCACCCCCCCTAAGTGAGAATACATAGAAGCATATATAGGAGGAGAAAAAAATTCCTTTGGCAAAAAGAGAATAATATGTGCATGTATTCTTTTAGAAGAGTGTAACTCTTGCCATTAAGAGAGAGAGTATGCATGCCTCGATTAAGAGAGAGAGTGTAACAGTTGCATTGAAAGAGAGTGTAAGAGGAATATTTTATGACATGTATTTAATTAGTGTAAAGAGGGTATACCATTCTTTGATGAGTGCACAAAGGTATAATGTATAATTAAAAGAGAGAGATATTTACATAGAGCCATGAGAATCATCAAGGAGAGAGGTGTGAAGTGATTGAGGAGATATAATTCCCTTTTAATAATAATATCATAATCTCATAAAAGATAATAATAATATTAATAATATTGAGGATAAATTCGAGGTTGAACTATTACGATTGATTAATCATAAGTTAAGTGATTTTCCTTCATGTATACTTGATTACCCATTGATTGGAGGTGATTTTGTATTTTTGGAAACTCATACTTGAAATGGTAGACATGAATTTATATCTTTAGAAAGTCACTCAAAAATTGTTAGGAATGATATTTTATTAAGTAAATTCATCCCTGAGTTGTCCATGAGTGGTATTTTTCTTTCGAAGAATAGGGATTCCACACCCTATTGTATGCATCTCCATGCCTTAGTAGATTGAGGACTCCGCGCCCTGATCTACTCTAAAGATCCAAGATTCCACACCTTGATATTTTTAAATATTCAGGACTCCATGCCCCAAACATTTCATTATAGATCCAAGACTCTATGTCTTTATATTTCATGGATTTATGACTCCGCACCCCAATCCTTTTATTATATATCCAAGACTCCACGTCTTTTTATTTCATGGATTTAGGACTCGGCACCCTAATTTCCATGGCTTCTCATCTAATTTGTTTTGAAACTTCGCGCTTCACTTTAAGGTACTGATTGTGAGCTCATACCCATCTGATGGTTCATTGGTAAGGTCTTCTTCCAAGAACTGCACACATCACAATCTCTTAGATAAAATAAATCAAATGAATTTCATAATTAAATTATTGACATTTTACCAAAGATTATGCATGACTTCCACAGTAATTTTTGTTTTGGAGAAATGACTTACGCAGTCATTTATAACTTGATCATCCTTGTTGGCAATGACCAAGTCCCTTGACACATAATTCTTAGTATGATATTACACACATATAATCATACAGATCATGTATCATCCGTAAATCATAATTAACCATATGTTCCACATAACCATGATCATCCATGGATCTATGTCTCAATCTTGAATCACCATTCATGTCATACACCTATGTCCAAAATAGGATACCCAAAGAGAAAATATTGCTAATATGCTCTTAACCTAAATCAATTCTTATACACAGAACCATAGATATTATCATAAGCACACAACAACCAAGCGACCCAAACCAGGTCTATAGCATATAATCATGTACATAAGTCTTTCATGCATAATATTATATCATTATATCAAAATCACCATCTCTAAGTGTCATCAAAGCTATCTTACCAAGAAGGGAAACTACATACTCCCCCTCTTGGGGTTAACTTGGCCCAAAGTTTTTCCTACGATCATAAGATACTTAGTTCTTTTAGATTCTCCTATCAATAAGTTTTTAACCTTATGAATTATGTATTTGATATATTTTTTTCTTCATGTCATTCCATAGTTTAATGTTTTCTAAATTGGAAGAAACTCCGTGAAAACTAAACATACCATTCTTAATCAAGTAGAAAATATATCCATGCCATATTAGACATGTTTTGATATAAAATACCAAATATTTCTATATCAAAACTAACCATACAATTCATAGTACCATATAAAAATACTATTGTATGTAATTGATATTATATCTACTTAATTTATCTATAATATTTTGATATTCTACATGTTTTTCTTTCTCATAGTCTATATGAATGCTACATGTGTCATCTTCTTGGTTTTGTAGTATGTTGAGCTTGCCAAGATATAAATATAACACACATTGGTTGTATACACAACAATTATGGTCCATCCCATATCACAATCAAATTGGCATACAATAAGCCTAAAATAATCCACATACAATTGTCAGTGAAATTACGCAACAAAACATGATGTTATATATAAAACCCACTCTTACGCAACAAAACATGATGTTATATATAAAACACACTCTTGCATCCCACTTGATTTATGTCTTCTCAATCCAAAATTTCCTCTTTTCATTCCATAAGACATCCTTGCAATCAAAATATTTAGGATATATCTTTAGTTTTTACTAATCATTTACTCTTTAGGAAAAAATACAATTTGAGGTTCAAGGCACCATTTTTTTTTTTTTAAACTAACAACCTAAGGTTAAATACAATCCTCATTGACCCACTTATGTACTATAGATCATTCCTTTAGTTTTCATAATCTTCATTATTATTCACTTCTCTAACTTGAGAATCAATTATGAATGACTCTGTTAGAAGATCTTCATTATGAAAGTAGAATAATGATATATTTTTGAAAGCAACTTGTAATCAAGAACAAATCTCACAATTATGAAAATATGGTAACCTTGATAAATTTAAGTCAATTTTTTTTTCCAACTATGAAATCAATCATGATTTATATTCAGTAATTAATCAATTCATTTGATTTCATGTCTTATTCCTTACTATTAATACATACGCAACAACAAGCTATGAAAACCATACATTTCTCAAAATGTGATGAATCTTGTTAAATTTAAATAAGATTTAGACTATCACAAGGGAATTTCTAGCCTAAAGTTAAACCCCCCCCTTTTTTTAAGGAGAATTACCACCCGCTTAAATTATTACAACATTTTGTAGGACTAATAAATACTCATACAACTATACATCCCAACAAAAAAATTCCTAATTCAAACAATCTTTTCCATTCCACATACAATACACTCATCTTAGGCTTCTAAATCATGCAAGAATTTCAATTCATAAAAATGTGATCTCACCTTCCAATTTCTCCCTCAAAAAATATCACAAGCATATATTCTTGTAAAACAAGAACTCAACTAAGCTTTTCATTCATCACATGCTTTTTTTTCTTTAATTTCAAATAAAATAGGTTCTCACCACATAAATCATTTACCTTCTAAACATGTTATTGTCTTCCCAATTTATAAACAATTTGAATTTTGATGCGATCGCCTTACTAACAATAGTTTAGACCAATACATGAGTTCAATCCTCATAATTTCTCTAAATAATTTGGTTAAATAGAATGGAACTAATATTCAACTGATAAAATCATTAAAGAGACTATTATGACTTTCCTAGACCTAAATTGTATTAAGCTAATAGAAAAGTTATTTCATCAACTTATCATAATAATCTTTTTCTACATTTCAAGAATTTGAAAGTAATTTTAATTCTACCTAAATTCAACACATAAAAAAGGATTACAATACTAGAGGATAGATATCTAGTTCACACTTGACTCCATATATCAAAATCAATTAATCCAAACATCCTAAGCCACCTAATGGTGTTCATTATTCCATTCTTGGTATCTTCATTTAAATAAAAATAAAATAATGGATTTAAAGCTCAAGAAAATTTGTGTTACAAATCTCTATCCATTTAACTTTAATTACACATAATCACTCCTTAATCATGAATATGAGATTCCATCAAAATATTCTAACCAGAAGAATTACTTAGCTCATAGATATATTTTAGTATGGATTCCACACCCATACCTTACCTCATTACTTATCTCAGAGATATATACTAGTATGGATTCTACACCCATACATTTTCTCACAGATATATGCTAGTATGGATTCCACACCCATACATTAGCTCATAGATATATGCTAGTATGGATTTCACACCCATACATTATCTTAAGGAAAACATAACATTCAAGTGTTCCTTAAAATGGCTTCCACAAATCTTCATTCACTAGTCATTTAATCCTATTGTTTATTAGGAAGATCATACCTCAACCTATTATTTGAGTAATTTAAAGTTATTTGATGCATAATGTCAACCCAAAATACAAAAAATAATGTCAAAGAAATTAGAGGAATTTCATACTTACTCATAAAGAATGTATTCCCAAATCATATTTTAACACATCTAATTATTGCACATACATTACTCTTGAATCTACATTCACAGTTAAAATTGACATCCTTCAAGGTATATTTTTGTTAAGTTTCCATTAGTGTAGGTATGAAAAAACTCGAAATTAACATGATGAACTCAATCATCGCGTTAATGGAATCTCAACCTTAAAATTGTTTCTCATTCCCAAAGCATACACACCAAGGTCATCATACTATAGTCCATATTAAGCCAATATTCTTATTGGTATATACGATTTCAGCTACAAATATTTCTACTAAGCCCATATCAAATTGAAAATGATGGATTAAAAATATTTGAAACCATGCATGCACTCCACCTATCTCACTCATCAATTGTAAATCAAGTCATTCACATACTTGGGTTTAACCCCAACATTCTCATGGAAATCCTTTCCCAGCATGTCTTTGAGCATTTTAACATATTTATAATAATATGTCTTAACAAAAATATAAAGGAATATAAGCAAGAATTTTTTTCTTTTCCTTTCATGAGTTTCTAAATGACATAATAATAATAACTAATATGCTTCCAAGTCATGATATACAATAACTCCACTTGCATGCAAAATCAACATTCATACATCATCAAACTATAAGTAAGCATGTTGGCCAATTAGGCCTAGTGTTGTAAGTTGGCTCTGATACCATATGTAAGGTCCCACCTTACCCACCATCAATAAGATAGAGAAGTAGATGTCACATAAACACTAATACTCATTTGCACAAAATCCTAAAGAATTAGTCACTTTAAAATTGTTTCCAACAACAAGCCCTTTTTTTATGAAAGCTTTAGATAATACAAGAAACAACCGTCTTATTCACACTTCAGCAAATTATTAAATTCATTTTCACATTCATACCAAAAAATTGTATACATAGTAAGATACACCCATTAAATAGTTTATTTATAATTTATGGTGCTACACCCATTAAATAGTTTATTGATAATTTATAGTAACATAAAAAGAACAATAACTAAGAATTTTACGCTAACAATTTATATGCACAAAAGCTACAGCCATTCAAGTCTTTTGACAAACACTTTGCAAACATGCACTCTACACTCATTGAGTCCTTATGACAAACACTTTGCAAGCATGCAATCAAAAGTCATTGAGGCATTTTGTCAAACACTTAGCAACAATGAATTTAAGATTATTCTTCAACATATTTATCTCATAAAATTCAGAAATTGAAACTTTAAATCTTGCCATCATAAAACAGGGACTAAATAATCTTAGTCTTTCATCAAAGACTCAACAACAGGGACACATAACTCATAGCAACAATCTACCAAATCACCCAGATTTCCTATCTGAGTTCTCAAAAGTATTTTTGTGGAATAAATCATGGGTTACATGCCCATTAGGCACGGATACCCCCTAATGTTGGGCTGAATCGAATTAAAAACACCCAGGAATGTGATTCTTGAAAACAACAAAAATGTATAGCCTAAATGTTTCATTTATGATTTTTGTCAAACATATGGAATGAAAACCTACAACTACACCTCCACATGAGGAAAAACAACCCATAGTTATGCTACTAATATATTCTCATAGAAATCACACATTTCTAAATCCACCATATGAGTTCTTGAAACATTTTACCACCCACAAGCTAATTCATTTGACATGATTTGACAAGCTTTTTGCACCAATTGCTACAATTTAACAAACATATGGCAGCCCTAAATCCTATAGCCATTAAGGCTTTCTGTCAAAATTCTGATAGTACTATTACAACAACTTGAATAACAAAACATTGAATTATTGATAAGAATATGAAACATAAGCCATAACTAAAAATTTATCTCCAAATTACCTCAAGCATTTGATCTTCCAAACCATATTTTAGTTGCCATTATTTTTGCATTTTCTTTTAAGGGTTGATTCTATAATTCCTCCAAGTACATTTAGGGTACATGTCCATTTTATTACTTCTGATGTAAGCTGCAAGTTAGCACTTATTCATTCATAAAAAATTTTACTAATTCACGGATTTTGTCAAACACTTTGCAAACTATCCTAAAACCATTTCTAAAACATGCGTCTAATTACTTGAAACAAAACCATAAATCGTGAAATACTTACCCAAGTCCTTTGGAATTATTTATTATAATTACCTTCAACAATATTTGGCTTTCCTTCCTCAAATGCTACAATACCAATATTAGTACCATAAACTACACCAATAATAACTCCAATATTGAGATCTAAACATCCATACATATAGATTAATCTAGTCTTCATTTTTAACTAATCGAGAATATTCTAGATAACATAAGCCTAAACCAAAATTAGATTCTTACAACAATTTAAATGTCTACTTTTTATTTTATGCTAAAGCTATACTATAATTTTAGGACAATGGAAATTATACCTAAAGAGATATTCAACTCCACTCGTTGAGAATATGATCCACCTTTGATCCCTTAACCAACTCATTTGAACCATCCGGTTTTCCACCCAACCATATCTAGGTAGAACTACTCCCCCTGGAACCCCCGAGCTGTAAAAGCTCACAAACAGTACCAAAATATAGCAGTAGAGAGAAAGCGAAGGCAAGTTGAGGAAGATAAGTTTCAATTCCTCCAAATACCACTCATGGTCATCTGCACCATGTATAAATACTTAGTAATTTAGTTTGGGGATTTTAGATTCATTTCAAAAGAAATTGGCTACTCTCCAAGTCCCTCCCTCTCATAATTTTTCTTTTCAAATCTCTCCAACTCTTGCTATCACCATGCACGCCCCTAAGTGAGAATACATGAGGCGAATATATAGGAGGAGCAAAAAACTCTTGTCATAAAAGAGGAGTAATATGCATGCCTTGTATTCATTTTAGAAAAGTGTAACTCATACCATTAAGGAGAGGTATGCATGCCTCAATTAAGAAGAGTGTAACATATGCATTAAAGAGAGTGTAAGAGGAATCTTTTATGACATGTATTTAATGAGTGTAAGAGGAATATGCCATTCTTTGATGAGTGCACAAAAGAGAGTGTAATGTATAATTAAAATAGAGAGGGAGAGATATTTACATAGAGCCATGAGAATCATCAAGGAGAGAGGTGTGAAGTGATTGAGGAGATATAATTCCCTTTTAATAATAATATCATAATCTCATAAAAGATAATAATAATATTAAAAATATTAATAATATTGAGGATTAAGTCGAGGTTGAACTATTACGATTGATTAATCATAAGTTAAGTGATTTTCCTTCATGTATACTTGATTACCCATTGATTGGAGATGATTTTCTATTTTTGGAAACTCATACTTGAAATGGTAGACATGAAATTCTATTTTTAGAAAGTCACTCCAAAATTGTTAGGAATGATATTTTATTAAGGAAATTCATCCGTGAGCAGCCTATGAGTGGTATTTTTCTTCCAGAGAATAGGGATTCCACACCCTATTGTATGCATCTCCGTGCTTTAGTAGATTGAGGACACCGCGCCCTGATCTACTCTAAAGATCCAAGATTCCACACCTTGATATTTTTAAATATTTTGGAATCCATGCCCCAAACATTTCATTATAGATCCAAGACTCCATGTCTTTATATTTCATGGATTTATGAATCCGCGCCCTAATCCTTTTATTATATATCCAAGACTCCACGCCTTTTTATTTCATGGATTTAGGACTCGGTGCCCTAATTTCCATGGCTTCTCATCTAGTCTGCTTTGAAAATCCATGCTTCACTTTAAGGTACTGATTATGAGCTGATACCCATCTGATGGTTCGTTGGTAAGGTCTTCTTCCAAAACCTGCACACATCACAATATCATAGATAAAATAAATCAAATGAATTTCATAATTAACTTATTCACATTTTATGAAAGATTATGCATGACTTCCACAATAATTTTTGTTTTGGAGAAATGAATTCCGCAGTCATTTATAACTTGATCATCCTTGTTGGCAATGACCAAGTTCCCTGCCACATAATTCTTAGTACGATATTACACACATATAATAATACAGATAAGGTATCATCTGTAAATCATAATTAACCATATGTTCCACATAACCATGATCATCCATGGATCTATGTCTCAATCTTGAATCACCATTCATGTCATACACCTATGTCCAAAATAGGATACCCAAAGAGAAAACATTGCTAATATGCTCTTAACCTAAATCAATTCTTATACATATAACCATAGATATTATCATAAGCACACAACAACCAAGCGACCCAAACCAGGTCTATAGCATATAAGCATGTACATAAGTTTGTCATCCATAATAATATATCATTATATCAAAATCACCGTCTCTAAGTGTCATCAAAGCTATCTCACCAAGAAGGGACACTACATACTCCCTCTCTTGGGGTAAACTTGACCTAATGTTTTTCCTATGGTCATTAGATACTTAGTTCTTTTAGATTTTCCTATCAATTAGTTGTTAACCTTATGAATTATGTATTTGATATATTTTTTTCTTCATGTCAATCCATAGTTTAATGTTTTCTAAATTGGAAGAAAATCCGTGAAAACTAAACATACCATTCTTAATCAAGTAGAAAATATATCCATGCCATATTAGACATGTTTTGATATAAAATACCAAATATTTCTATATCAAAACCAGCCATACAATTTATAGTACCATATAAAAATACTATTGTATGTAATTTATATGATATCTACTTAGTTTATCTATAATAATTTCATATTATACATGTTCTTCTTTCTCATAGTCTATATGAATCCTACAAGTGGCATCTTCAAGGTTCTATAGTATGTTGAGATTTCCAAGCTATAAATAGAAAACACATTGGTTTTATATACAACAATGATGGTCCATCCCATATCACAATCAAATTGGCATACAATAAGCATAAAATAATCCACATACAATTGTCAGTGAAATTACGCAACAAAACATGATGTTATATATAAAACCCACTCTTACACAACAAAACATGACGTTATATATAAAACACACTCTTACATCCCACTTGATTTATGTCTTCTCAATCCAATTTTCCTCTTTTCATTCCATAAGACATCCTTGCAATCGAAATATTTAGGATTTATCTTTAGTTTTTACTAAACGTTTACTCTTTAGGAAAAAAAATACAATTTGAGGTTCAAGGCACCATTTTTGTTTTTGTTTTTTTTTTAACTAACAACCTAAGGTTAAATACAGTCCTCATTGACCCACTTATGTATTATAGATCATTCCTTTAGTTTGCATAATCTTCATTATTATTCACTTCTCTAACTTGAGAATCAATTATGAAATGACTTAGTTAGAAGATCTTCATTTTGAAAGTAGATTAATGATATATTTTTGAAAGTGGCTTGTAATCAAGAAAAACTCTCACAAATTATGAAAATATGGTAACCTTGAAACTTTATGTCAACTTGTTTTCGATATATGAAATCAATCATGATTTCTATTCAGTAATTAATCAATTCATTTGCTTTCATGTCTTATCCCTTACTATTAATACGTATGCAACAAAAAACTATGAAAACCATAAATTTCTCAAGATGTGATGAATCTTGTCAAATTTAAATAAGATTTAGACTATCACAAGGGATTTTCTAGCCTAAAGTTAAACCCTTTTTCTTTAAGGAGAATTACCACCCTCTCAAATTATTACAACATTTTGTAGGACTAATAAATACTCATACAACTATACATCCCAACACAAAATTCCTAAATCAAAAAATCTCCCCCATTCCACATATAATACAATCATCATGCAATAATTCGAATCAATCACAATGTGATCTCACTCTCCTTCAATTTCTCCCTAAAAAAATATCACAAGCACATATTCTTGTAAAACAAGAACTCAACTAAGCTTTTAATTAATCACATGCATTTTTTTTTTTTCATTAATTTCAAATAAAACAAGTTCCCACCACATAAAATATTTACCTTCTAAACATGTTATTCTCTTCACAATTTATAAATAATTTGAATTTTGACGCGATCGCCTAACTAACAATAGTTTAGAGAAATACACGAATTCAATCCTCATAATTTCTCTAATTAATTTGGTTAAATAAAATGCAACCAATATTCAATTGATAAAATCATTAAAGAGACTATTATGGCTTTCCTAGACCTAATTTGTCTTAAGCCAATAGAAAAGGTATTTCATGAACTTATCACAATAATCTTTTTCTACATTTCAAGAATTTGAAAGACATTTTAGTTCTACCTAAATTCAATATATACAAAAGGATTACAATACTAGAGGATAGATATCTAGTTCACACTTCCATATATTAAAATCAATTATTCCAAACATTCTAAACCACCTAATGGTGTTTAGTATACCAATATTAGTATCTTCATTAACAGATTTAAAGCTCAAGCAAATTTGTGTTACAAATCTCTATCCATTTAACTTTAATTACACATAATCATTCCTTAATCATGAATATCAGATTCCATCAAAATATTCTAACTAGAAGAATTAGTTAGCTCATAGATATATTTTACTTTGGATTCCACACCCATACGTTACCTCATTACTTATCTCATAGATATATACTAGTACGGATTCCACACCCATACATTTTCTCATAGATATATGCTAGCATGGATTCCACACCCATACATTAGCTTAAGGAAAACATAACATTCAAATGTTCCTTAAAATGGTTTCCACAACCCATCATGCACCAACCATTTAAGCCTCTTGTTTATTAGGAAGTTCATACCTCAACCTAGTATTTGAGTAATTTAAAGTTATTTGATGCCTAATGTCAACCCAAAATACACAAAATCATGTCAAAGAAATCAGAGAAATTTCATTCTTACTCATTAAGAATGTATTCCCAAATCATATTTTAACACATCTAATTTATACACATACATTACTCTTGAATCTACATTCATAGTTAAAAGTGACATCCTTCAAGGTAGATTTTAGTTAAGTTTCTTTTAGTGTAGGTACAAAAAGATTCAAGATTATCATGATGAACTCAATCATCAAGTTAATGGAATCTCAACCTTACACTTGTTACTCATTCCCAAAGCATACAAACCAAGGTCATCACACTATAGTCTAGATTACGCCAATATTCTTCTTGGTAGATACGATTTCAACGAGTAAAGATGGCTACTAAGCCCATATCAAATTGAAAATGATGCACTAAAAATGTATGAAACCATGCATTCACTCCACCTATCTCACTCATTGATTGAAAATCAAGTCATTCACATACTTGGGTTTAACCCCAACTTTCTCAAGCACGTCCTTTCCCAACATGTCTTTAAGCATTTTAACATATTGTTAATAATGTGTCTTAACAAAAATATAAAGGAATATAAGGGATTTTTTTTTTTCATTTTATTTCATTAGTCACTAAATGACATAATGATAATAATATCCTCTAGGCAACCAATATGCTTCCAAGTCAAGATATACAACAACTCAACATGCATGCAAAATCAACATTCATACATCATCAACCTACAAGTAAGCATGTTGGCCCATTAGGCCCTAGCGTTGTAACTTGGCTCTGATACCATATGTAAGGTCCCACCTTACCCACCATCAGTAAGATAGAGAAGTAGATGTCACATAATCACTAATACTCATTCCCACAAAATCCTAAAGAATTAGTCACTGTAAAATTGTTTCCAACAAGAAGGATTTTTTTTTTTTTTGAAAGATTTAGATAATACAAGAAACAACTGTCTTATTCACACTTCAGAAAATTATTAAATTCATTTTCACATTCATACCAAAAACTTGCAGACATAGGAAGCTACACCCATTAAATAGTTTATTTATAATTTATAGTAACATAAAAAAACAACAGTAACTAATAATTTTACACTAACAATTTATATGCACAAAAGCTACAGCCATTCAAGATTTTTGACAAACACTTTGCAGACATGCACTCTACACTCATTCAGCCCTTATGACAAACACTTTGCAAGCACGCAATTAAAAGTCATTAAGGCATTTTGTCAAATACTTAGCAACAATGAATTTAAGATTTTTCTTCAACATATTTATCTCATAAAATTTAGAATTTAAACTGTAAATGTTTCCATCTTAAAACAGGGACTAAATAATCTTATTTTTTTAGCAAAGACTCAACAACAGGCGCACATAACTCAGAGCGGCAATATGCCAAATCGCCCAGATTTCCGATCGGGGTTCTGAAACGTATTTTTTTGGAATGAAATCAGGGGTTACATGACCATTATGCACGGATACCCCCTGATGTTGGGCTGAAGCAAATTCAAAATGCCCAGAAATGCGATTCTTGAAAACAACAAATTTATAGCATAAATGTTTCATTTATGACTTTTGTCAAACATATGGAATGAAAACTTACAACTACACCTCTACATGAGGAAAAACAACCCAAAGTTATGCTACTAAGATATGCTCATTGAAATCACACATTTCTAAATCCATCATATGAGTTCTTGAAACATTTTACCACCCACAAGCTAATTCATTTGACATAATTGACAATCTTTTTGCACCAATTGCTACAATTTAACAAACATATGGTAGCCCTAAATGCTACAGCCATTAAGGCTTTCTGTCAAAATTCTGATAGTACTATTACAACAACTTGAACAAAAAAACATTGAATTATTGATAAGAATATGAAGCATAAGCCATAACTGAAATTTATCTCCAACTTACCTCAAGCATTTGATCTTCCAAACCATATTTTAGTTGCCATTATTTTTGCATTTTCTTTTAAGGGTTGATTATGTAATTCCTCCAGGTATGTTTTGGGTACATGTCCATTTTCTTACTTTTGATGTAAGCTGCAAGTTAGCACTTATTCATGCATAAATAACATTACTCATTCATGGACTTTGTCAAACACTTTTCAAACTATCCTAAAACCATTTCTAAAACATGCATCTAATTACTTGAAACAAAACCATAAATCGTGAAATACTTACCCAAGTCCTTTGGAATTTATTTATTACAATTACCTTCAACAATATTTGGCTTTCCTTTCTCAAATGCTACAATACCAAGATTAGTACCATAAACTACACCAATAATAACTCCAATATTGAGATCTAAACATCCATACATATAGATTAATCTAGTATTCATTTTTAACTAATCAATAATATTCTAGATAACATAAGCCTAAACCAAAATTAGATGCTTACAACAATTTAAATGTCTACTTTTTATTTTATGCTAAAGCTATACTATAATTTTAGGAAAATGGAAATTATACTTGAAGAGATATTCAGTTCCAATTGTTGAGAATATGATCCACCTTCGATCCCTTAACCAACTCATTTGAACCATCCGGTTTTCCACCCAACCATATTCAGGGAGAACTACTCCCCCTGGAACCCCCGAGCTGTAAAAGCTCACAAACAGTACCAAACTATAGCAGTAGAGAGAAAGCGAAGGCAAGTTGAGGAAGATCAGTTTCAATTCCTCCAAATACCACTCATGGTCTGCTGCACCATGTAAAAATACTTAGTAATTTATTTTGGGGATTTCAAATTCATTTCAAAAGAAATTGGCTACTCTCCAAGTCCCTCCCTCTCATAATTTTTCTTTTCAAATCTCTCCAACTCTTGCTATCACCATGCACCCACCTAAGTGAGAATACATGAGGTACATATATAGGAGGAGCAACAAATTCTTGTCATAAAAGAGGAATAATATGCATGCCTTGTATTCCTTTTATAAGTGTAACTCATGCCATTAAGGAGAGGTATGCATGCCTCAATTAAGGAGAGTGTAACATGTGCATTAAAGAGAGTGTAAGAGGAATATTTTATGACATGTATTTAATGAGTGTAAGAGGAATATGCCATTCTTTGATGAGTGCACAAAAGAGAGTGTAATGTATAATTAAAAGAGAGAGGGAGAGAGATTTACATAAAGCCATGAGAATCATCAAGGAGAGAGGTGTGAAGTGATTGAGGAGATATAATTCCCTTTTAATAATAATATCATAATCTCATAAAAGATAATAATAATATTAATAATATTAATAATATTGAGGATTAAGTCGAGGTTGAACTATTACGATTGATTAATCATAAGTTAAGTGATTTTCCTTCATGTATACTTGATTACCCATTGATTGGAGGTGATTTTCTATTTTTGGAAACTCATACTTGAAATGGTAGACATGAATTTCTATTTTTAGAAAGTCAATCCAAAATTGTTAGGAATGATATTTTATTAAGGAAATTCATCCGTGAGCTGCCCATGAGTGGTATTTTTCTTCCGAATAATATGGATTCCACACCCTATTGTATGCATCTCCGTGCCTTAGTAGATTGACGACTCCGCGCCCTGATCTACTCTAAAGATCCAAGATTGCACACCTTGATATTTTTAAATATTCAGGACTCCATGCCCCAAACATTTAATTATAGATCCAAAACTCCATGTCTTTATATTTCATGGATTTATGACTCTGTGCCCTAATCCTTTTATTATATATCCAAGACTCCATCTCTTTTTATTTCATGGAATTAGGACTCAGCGCCCTAATTTCCATGGCTTGTCATCTACTCTGCTTTGAAACTGCATGCTTTACTTTAAGGTACTGAGTGTGAGCTCATGCCCATCTGATGGTTCATTGGTAAGGTCTTCTTCCAAGACCTGCACACATCACAATCTCATAGATAAAATAAATCAAATGAATTTCATAATTAACTTATTCACATTTTACCAAAGATTATGCATGACTTCCATAGTCATTTTTGTTTTGGAGAAATGACTTCTGCATTCATTTATAACTTGAGCATCCTTGTTGGAAATGATGAAGTCCCCTGCCACATAATTCTTAGTACGATATTACACTCATATAAGCATACATATCATGTATCATCTGTAAATCATAATTAACCATATGTTCCACATAACCATGATCATCCATGGATCTATGTCTCAATATTGAATCACTGTTCATGTCATAAACCTATGTCCGAAATAGGATAGCCGAAGAGAAAACATTGCTAATATACTCTTAACCTAAATCAATTCTTATACACACAACCATAGATATTATCATAAGCACACAACCACCAAGCGACCCAAACCAAGTCTATAGCATATAAGCATGTACATAAATCTGTCATGCATAATATTATATCATTATATCAAAATCACCATCTCTAAGTGTCATCAAAGCTATCTCACCAAGAAGGGACACTACAGTGGTGTTGTGTACATATTGTATTATGCGCACGTTGGATATGCGGTGTTGTCTAAAAATCGTACTATGCACATATTGGATGTGCAGTGTTGTGTACGTGTTGTGCTATGTACATATGGTGTTGTATGCATGATTGTACATATGGTGTTGTATGCTTGTTGTACATCTGGTGCTATGTGCAAGTGATGTCATGTACATTGCGTGTATGTAGCGATGTGTACATGTGGTGTTGTGTACATGTCTTGCATGTGGTCCCATGTACATGTGGTATTATGTACACATTGTATAGGTGGTGTTGTGTACATTGTTGGCTCCCTATGATTTCCAAGATTGGCAAGGAAAAAAAAAGTGCAGGGGTCACATTAGAACCACTTTGGAATCCTAGGACCTAACCTTCCTGGATTCATAGTGGGATCTCTCTATATAAGTGTTTATAAATGATATGTCTTTGTGCTCTTCTTTTATGATATTAGGCTAGTTATGAAGTTCTAAGGACTTGTTTTTTTTGGTTGAATTAATTGATAGGTTGAGAGATTTAAGGTGTGATTAATTGAGGGGATGTTTTAGTTGAATAGATAGACCGTGATAAAACATTAATCCATTGGGAAATGGAATCATAAAAGGATTTAATTTTTCATCAACTCTGCAAAGGTTTTCATAGGGAAAGCTAACTGTATCAAGTGGATCTCCTAGATTGGTTGTGATATGTGTAATATTCCAAATCTAGAACAACTAGCAAGGCATGACTGGAAAATGCATTTTCCAGTAATGGAAGCTATATAAATGGAAAATAGCACTTGGGTCCCTTAGATCTGAGTATCTAAGTCCTAAATCCAAGAGGGAATCAAAAATAAATCCTCCCAGGTGATTTAAACAGATCTCCCACACCTAGTTGTCTTCAGAAATGCCTCAAAGAGAGGTTGCAACAATAACAATGATTCTGCTTAGGAAATAATGTAGTTTCTATAAAGAAGTGATAAGAGGCTCATAAAATATATCTCAATAGTATTTACAGCAGCAAATAAGTCTTTCAATTAAGTTCATCAAATACATGGCTGAAAATACAACGCAAAGACAAAAGAAATCTCCTCAAAAGAGGGCTGCAACCATATGTTTTATAGAAAGCTGCCTTGACAGTGTTATTATTATTAAGCTGCAATGTTGTATGTTACATGTCAGATATAGAGTAGATATATGCATAAAAATTTAGAACTATATCAGATCCATGCACTAGAAGAGCTTCTCTTTCAGATCCCCTTGGAATTTCGGGGTTTACACCAAGCATAAGCAGTAGATCTGAGATCTAATAAAGCAGATCTACAGAAATATTCAGGATTGTTGAAGCGTTAAGATTATGCAGATCAGATCTGAAAATTACAATGTGTATATCTCCTCCAATAGGTCTTCAAAGTGAAGGGTAGATCCCCAACACTCAGAAACCAACTCACCAAATGATGCACCCAACTCCCTACAACACCTCCTACAGGAATAATGCAGATCTAGAGTAGAAAATACACTGTAGGGGTTAGACAGCTTATGGCCACATTCCAATATTATAAACTGAGGCTCTTTCCCTCCAATACACTTCCTCCAATAGAGGAGAGGCCTCCTCCACTGAAAAAGAGGACTGAAATGACTTAGATTTGAAGAGATCTGATATCCATGAAAACAATGCAGTCCCTCAAGGGAGATTGTGTTGTATCTTGATTAACTATGTTGGCCTGATGCCAAGATGTGAAACTGAAGCTCAGACAATGGATGCACTCTTCCAGGAGGTTAAAAGACACACTAACTGAGAAGAGCCTCCAATACAAGCTAGATCTGAACAGATCTAGTTCTCCACTTGTTGCAGCTTACAAAAGAAAGAAAACCCTCACTGGATCTATGTTGTAGTTGGAAGTAGAATCTTGGTCTTAAACCTGATAGTGGACAAGAAATACAAGCTCTCCCAAGAGCTCCTCAATGGGAAGAGATGGATCTCCTAAACAGGAAATCCCAATGCAATCTAGGCTAAGCAGCCAAGAAAGCTGTTTGTCTAAACAGATAGCAATTTAGAAATAAAATCATGAACACCCTCCATATGTTTCCTTCCCCTTCCTTTTATAATATGAGAGCTTTCCAAAACCCTAAACCATCTCAAAGGTTTAGCTCCTTTCACATTTGGAACCTTCAACTAGATCTGCGTTGTTTATCTTGGTACATTGCATCTGGACAACGCTGTATATTTGGTCAAGGTTGACCCAGTCAAGTGGATTTTTTCTTTTCACACTCAAGTGTGTTCATTAAAGTGGCCCAGATTTACCCTTGTTCACATTGGGCATGTATTTATTCTTTTTATTAGGATTTTTTGGCCCTTCTTTACATAATTATTCTTTGAGCAAAGAAAACAAAATGAAATTGAATATTCCTATTAAAATAGGAATATTACAGTTCTCCCCTCCAAAATTTTGCTTGTCCTCAAGCAACTCACAAGGACTTTACAAGACCTTCAATGGAGTTGTCTGCTCCCAGGAATGCAATTCTGCTTTTGGTGGATGAACCAAATAGCTGTCATCATGAAGTAGTGGGAGATACAAAGAAGAATAATATGTTGTCCATTGGTCTCTTCAAGGTGTGAGAGATGGTAAGTATCGGGCATTTCAACCCCCATGAGAAGCTTCAATCCCCATACTATCAACTAAATAAAGTGAGCCATCCTTGATAGCTCAAAGAAATAGTCTCCAATCCCCACCATATGCAATGTGTAGGGGCTCCATGGCTGGAAATGAGAGATAATAATTCTCAATTCACATTGTCTCTCCCTCCATTTATGAAAAATATGGAGCTGATGATCCAGGGCTGTAGTAATATAGTCCTCATGAAGCCAAAAGAGACTTGGAACTTCATGATTCCCTTCATGGATTCTAGTGAGCCTCCTTGCCCAATCTTGCATGAATGTAGTGAATAGAGGATCTTCACCATATGTGCTCCAAAAGAAACATGGACTAAGTGTCATATGACATATTGGATGGTGACAATAGTCCCTCTCTTGAGGCTAGCGTTGTCCTTCATCTTGCTGCCTCAAATCATAGTACAATAAGTTGCCATCCCACCACCTTATTGTTGCAAAAAGCTTCTTCAAAGCTTGGAAATAGTAGGGGATAATAGGTGTTGGATGAATATGATTCAAGCAAGACATGTCTTGCTGCAAATTTTCCCAAGTGAGAGACTTCTTCCAATGGCATAAGCCCAACATATGGATTTTAGCATGAGAAAACAAATGATACAATGTAGAAGCCACACAATGTTCTATCCTCCTCTTGAAGTACAAGTAAATATGAGAGATTGCATTCCCAATGGACGCATCCACACAATGTCTCATTCCTCCTCTCATGTTCATAACAAATATTGGAGCATTATTAACATCATGATATAAACAAGCTCCCTCATGCCACCTCATGAGAAGGTCACAATTTTTCCCAACCCAAAGTACATACATGATTATGATATTCAATCTAAACAAAGGTACACTTAAATACATCATAGACATAAGTAAAGTTATGGACATGGAATTCATTATGGGGTGTCCATACTTGCTTCTTTTCAACCCAAGCAACCATGCCTCCTTCTTATGCATTCTTTCCTTGAGATACAAGGCATGAGACAAGAAAATAAAAAACCTTGGGTGGTACCCACACTCACCCAATAGAAATTAGCACAGGGCATCTCCTCTCTGCTTTAGACCTGGATGTGGTAAGTGTTTTACATGCCACTTACTTGCTACCCTCATCATCCCACCAAGGTTGAAGGTGAAATGTATATTGGATGCTTTAGGGAAGAACCCATCATGCTGCAAGACCTCCCTTAGCCCAATAACGGAGTGGCCATTCTTGAGAATAGTTTTGGCCCATAATTGGCCATGAAGTTTATAAGGTAGGAAACTCCTCTTAGGAGTCATGACCTACACATGCAAAGTAAAATAATGCATGAAATCATAAAATAGAGTGTGATTAACATAAGCATGCTTCTTACCCAAAGTCTCCAGCGTTGTAATAGTCTCTCCCTTGGCTAAATGTATCATCACTGTGCAAGGTTGAGAGAACACTTTTCTCTTTTCATCAAGGAGTTTCCCTAGAGGGCTTCTTCCAAGTAAGGAGACATCAAGGCATAGATAATAATAGAAAGATGTATGGATTGATGTGTCATGGCTTGTCTTGCATAGATCTCCATGCCTTCTTAGTATATCACTATTTTGAAATAAAGAGGGGTAAATGTTTCTGTCCCAATGAAGCTTGCCCTCCTCTTCATTTTCTGCAGTATACAGGAACTCACCATCTGATAATGATGGCACATGATGCTCATGGATGGTGCCATAATCTCTATATGTGAGACTCTTTTAAACTCCTTGCAAGAATTCAAGAGCTTCTCTTCTTGGAGCAACTGCTCCTTCTTCTACATGAAATGCTAGAGATGCCTTTATCATAAATGCGTTGTCACCCCTAGCCTTTTCTTCAAAGGTAGGAAATGCATCATCCTTAATAGGAGACCTTAGACCTTGGTCTACCTCTGAAAGAGGAGTCTTCAAGTTTTCTTTTTGAGAAGAAGACTCTTCATCAATGATCCTCTTGGATTCAAAAGAGTCCAAGTGTGTTGAAGGCCACACACCAATAGAAAGTGGCAGAACACTCAGAATGCCTTCCACCATCTTGCACCCTAACTCCTCATGCTTCATGCAACTCAAATAAGGTGCAGAGGAATGAATTGGCTTCCCCTCCATGAATGTGACAGTGCTGGTACAAGGCTCCTCAAATGGAGAAGATGACTCCTCTTCCTCCTCTGATCTTCTACTGCCAAATCTCCTAACTATCTGATGATTGAAATCAGTAAAAGTGGGTACTCTTGCATGAATTCCATGGCTAAACCACCAAGATCTTGCCTTTCCCTCCAAGTGCAGCACTGAGATCTCCACAACCTCTTTTTCCACTACTAGATGTAGTAAGAAAAAGGCTTGTAGTTTCATCACCCAAGTCTCTGCTGCACACTTGAGTGATCCATAAAATGTAGAGAATAGAAATATGTTGCCTCTTATCATTCTATCACTACATGGTCTTCTTTCTTCTCTCAGTTGAAAAAACTGAGGAAAATCTAGGGTCTCTTTGAAAGCCCTAGGTTGGCACTTGTATTATGCCAAATACCCACTCAAGATCTCATGTTCTAAGTGGTATTCTTGCCCTCCACTTCCTCTATGAGAACAGGAAGTGCATGGATCTTCTTCTTTCTCTTGAAACCTTGTAGAGGTCTCACTGTAGCTTTCTTCCTCTTGAAACTGATGCAGGGGCATTAGGCTAAAACAAATTCCATGCATTTTTGTTAGACTTAGGGGTTTTTAGTTTTCAAGAGAATTAGATTTTATGTAATGAATTTAGTGGGTTCTAATTAATTTTAATTGAATGTGGAGAGAATTTTAACTTCTCTCGAATGATTAGTTGGGCATATGAAGAGATGAGAGATTCGAAAAGATTGCAGAGTAGGAATGAGTTGGAATCAGTTTCCAAAAATCTAGGGATTTAGTCTAGATTTAGGAAATCTGGAATTTTAACAGTTTTGTTGAGCTGTTAGGGGAGTTGAGTTGATTCATTATCATTTTTATAAATGTAAGCCTCAAGGCATTAAGGAGGGTAGTAAGTAGCAGACAGGAACTGTTCAGAGACAGAGTAGTGAGGTAGAAGGGCCATCGAATTGAAGATCTAGCCAAACAAGAAGTTTGTAAGTGAATGCTTTTGTATTTGAGTTCATATATATAATGAGGAAATTTGTTCTGAAATATATGTGTATTCTTGGATTGAATTTTGTGTGAAGATGTTTGAATCCTACGGGTAATTATATGAGAAACTCTGTAACAGATCTCTGAGATGAGGCTCTGTATATGATAAAAGAATCAATGTTAACTAATACCGACATTTTGTTTTGAACTAAATGCATTGAGGGGTTTGCACACTCCTTTGAGAAGAAAAGGAAGGGTTGCAGTCATCGACCATTGCAAGGGTCGATGACATGGAGCGAAATTTAGTTTTAATACAGAGTTTGACAACCGAATATATCAGATCTTGAGAAGGGAATTCATGTAGAAAAGGGGAATCATAGTAGAGGATTAGTTGATAGTGTAGAATTATAAGTCAATGATGGAGCATTGAATCACATTAAGGGTTTAATCAAAACAGAGATCAAATTATATGGATTGAAGAGGCAGTGCATTGATGCTATGTTTTAATAGCATTGAGGAACAACAAAGGTTGAAGCGGATCTGATGTAGAAACAAATCGTGATTCGATGGTTGTTAAAATATGAAGAGGAGCAGTATTACATCCGTGAAGATATGTGTAGAGGACGAATTGAAACAGGATGCAGAATGAAGTCGAAATGAAGACTAGTTGTTGCATTTAGAAACAGAACCAAAGGATCGAGTTTACGCAAATGTTGGAGAGAGACGAAGGTTAATGAAATTTACCAATGGAGAGTGAGTCTTCGAATTGCAAGAGAGAGGTCAGAGTTTTGGACGGAACCACGAGTTAAATTGGAACTAGAACTATTGAAACAATAAAGGTGGGTTTGAAGGACAAACCAGAAGTATCGCACAACTTAAAAATGGTAAGCGAAATCTGAAAAAAAAACGCAATAGCATTCGGCACTTGACACGTAAGGTGGAGGTGGTTTTTAAAAACCACGAGTTTCGCATTATTTTGGAGAGTTAAGTCATCATGTTAAAACTTTTACGATATCCGTTCAATGAAACTCGCCAAATGATCGACGACATTCGCATCATGAAGATGCGCGAAAGTTAAGGCAAGGCAAGTTATAAAACCATGGATGATATGTTTTGATTTGTTGGTGATTGGCCTTTCCTTAGTTCAAAGCCAAATGTTTATGGGAAATAAAATGTTAATTGGCATTCATTTTGGTCAATATAAGTGCGTTGGATATATTTAGACCAAAGTCGAACTTTGGAATAATTAGAATATGGCTGAAATAGAGAATAGATTGTGGGGCCAATTAGCATTGGAATTGTGAGTGTGTTTTGGGTAGACAACATTAATATGGAATTCAGGAAAACTAACCATAGGAATTAAATATATGCTGGGTTGGGTTATATTTGGAATATTAATTCGAAATTTCATATGGTGGGAGAACCGAAGTTGCACTTTGGATCAAATGAACCTTGGAATAGAATGAATTGGTGTGTTGGGTTCAATTAAATATTGAATGTTGAGATGAGCCTTGGTATAGGGCTTCAATTCAAGGAGTTATAGAAGAAAAGATTCCACAAAGGATATTGAGTTCTGGGTGAGATGTGTGGTTTGAAACCCATAATAATTTTATTCTAATATCTCAAATCTCAGATTTGAGATATAGAAGCTTCTGCCTATATTATTTAAGATTGCCCAGATTTTGAAATTGAGGACCATGATGGGTTATTAAATAGAAATGAAATTTTTTTATTCACAATTAGCTGGAGACTGTGGGAGAGGTGGGGTAGCCTACCATCAAGAGGTATCAAAGCTGGAATAGCTCTTTTTGAAGGTTCAAGTTTTTGATTGAATGCATGTGTGATGAATTAAGATCATATTTTTGAAACTGATAAAGATTACAACATACAGAGATGCAGTGCAGGTGAGAGGAACAACAAGATCACACAAAGATCCTGGAAGGTGAGTTGATGAGCAGTTTTCAACTCTGGTTTGAAGAATTGTTTGCAGAACTCATATTGTAGGAAATTGAAGAAATCTCAACAATAGCATATCACAGCTTTGAGAGCAGTGATGAAAGAATCCAGCAGAGGATTCTAAAGGGAAGAATAATGTGGCAGGACCTGAAGAGATTCAAAAGAGGTTGAATGAGTTCTAAAAGTTGCAAAGTGAAGCCTAGAGAGAGCAGAAGAGAGTGATCAGAAGGTTCTATCAGATAGGGGACCAGTACTTGCCAAAAGACCAGATTTGGAGGAAAGGATCAGTGAGGTAAGTGGCAACAAGAGAGCTTGTTGTTGTAGAGGCTTGGTGCAGCTTATGAGTGAGGAAATCATGTAGGAGAAGATGACTTCCAAAAGTAATAGAATATATAACAGAGGTTCTGAGAGAGGACACAACATAAAAGAGGAAGAAGATGCCAGGAAAAATGGCATGAGCAAGAAATTGACTAATGCAGAATATTGGAAAGAGGTCGTAGAGATTAGAGAGAAATTTAATAAATTGGAAATGATGATAGAGGAAAGCCAGAGAGTTGGCTGGCTCATGAAGAAGAGAGTGAAGTGGCCAAGGCTACAACAGAGAAGAGAACAACAAGAGAACATGCAGTTTGTAGAGAAGATGAGAAAGATTGAACAGAGGATGGATGTACAGTTGGGATGTGCAGAACTTAGAGCAGCTGAGTTGAGAAGAGAAGTTTCTGTTTGTGAAGTAGAACAGAGTACAGATGAAGAATGGAGATATGTAAAAGATCTTGTGAATCATGATGAAGATGTAAGACAATAAGAAATTTGTCTTGCTGAAGAGGATATCATTGATGATTTCCTGAACCATTGGGAAAATCTAGATCAGTTGGATGGTGTAGAACCTTGTATTTTTTGTAACTGATAATTGTGATGTGATCACAAGTTTTGTAGAGGAGGATGAGAAATCTTGTGAAGCTATCACAAGTATGAAGAAGTATCTCTCAGAAGATGAATACTCTGGAGTAAAATGCAATGTTGGAGAATGTCTCTTGACTGAAGGAAGCAGTGATGCATTTATAATGGAAACTTTTGCAGCACAGGAAGAAATTATTGTGAATGAAGAAGGAGAGGATCAGTTTGAAGAACTGATATGTGAACCACCAGTTGAGGCTGTTGAAGCTTGTGGTTTACAAACTAAAATTTTGTGTATGAATGCAGGGATAGTAAATGATGATGAAATACTTCAGCAATGCGACAAAGAAATTGCATTGCTGGAATATTTGTTGGAGAAATCAGAGTATGAAAGGGAGATTGCAGAAGGCAGAGTTCACTACAGTGAATAGGAAAACATCATGGAGACAGATGGTGTGAATGAAATACTTGTTGACAATCTTGGTAATTCTTCAGAGAATTCTTTGGGAAAAGTGAATCAACATACTAATGTGCTGATAGAGATGGAAGAAAATTCAAGACAACATACTGAAATGCTGGCAGAGGAAGAAAATGCGTTGAGGCCTTATGAGTTTTGTTTTAATAATTATCTTGTGAATGCAGATTTTGTTGATGCTGAAGAAAAATTGATACCATCGGACAGTCAAATAAAGGAGGAGGAAAATTCTTTGGAAGACTTTAATCCATGGAATGAAGAAATTGGATTGCTGGATATTATGCTAAATAAACAAGATTCAATACAGGAAGGAGAACCTCAATTTCAAAATTGGGGATTGCAGAATGTGAGGATGCGAAGGAATGAAGACAGTGAAGACTTTGCGAGTATTGGAAGAGACTTAGGATTGCTGAGGAAATAATTGGTGACTGAATCATCAAGTGAGACCATTGGGTCTTATGATTCTGAAACTGACAATTTGGCTGTGTTGACAAGTGTTGCAGAAGACAATCCATGTTTTGGAGTTGTCTTGGATACAGATGAACTGTTGCAGAAGAAGGAAGGTGAGGCAATCATGTCTCATGTGAAGGATCTTGTTATTACTGTTGATGACAGGGAAGAGTTGGCTTGTCTGAATAGCCAAGAGAAGACTAGAGGATAAAATTTTGGAACTGCTACAGTGATGGGAAATCAGGCTTCTATTCTGATAGAAGATGAAAATGCAGAACTTGAAGAACCTGAATTGATTGCCAGAATCAATCAAGAAGGTGGAAGACAATTACTGAAGATTGTCAAGGAAGAAGAAGAAGATGTTGAATTTAAATGGCAGCATATTGATGATGTGAAACAAGTTCAAGGGAATTGGCTGAATTGGTTGCTGAAAACATTTAGAGAAGAGAATGAAATTGCAGACACTAGAGTGAAAATGCTTGAAGCTGTGAAAAGAATAGAAGCTGGTGATGAGCAGAAGAATGTTGCAGAGGGAGATATCCTAAGGGATATTCAGGAAGTTTGGGAGGCAGCCACAGAGGCAGCATCATGTGGGGTGACATCTACAAGAGTAAGAACAATGTTAGCAACATTTCTGGCACAAGAGGCAACATTGACAGCTATGTTTAAGACAACATTTGCAACAACATTGGCAGTGGTAGCAAGAGAAATAGCTGAAGCAACATCCATGAGGGAAACATTTACAACAAAAATTGAGAAGATAGCCACAGGGGCAATGGAAAAATTCTTGAAGACAGTAACAGCAGCAGTGTTGGCAGCAATAGAAATTGGAAACAGCAGCAGTGGGCGAAGTAAGTTCCAGACAAAAGAAAGGCTAGACATAGAAATTGAAAATATTAGGACATTGATGATGAAGGTGCCTCAGAAGAAGCAGACAACAACAAGAAAGCAAAGGAATTTTAGCAAAGGAAAAACAAGAGCATAATGTGAAAGCATAGTTGGAGTTAAGTTGCAGAACAAAGTATGGAAACCTGGAAGTGTGCAGTTGAAGAATAATGCAGCTGATGGATAGCAGCAAAGAAAAGTATGGGACCCAGGAGGCAAAGTTTTAAGAGCACATGATTGAGAGATCATGATAAATTTTAACCTTGGGATTCTGATGCAGGGGCATTAGGCTAAAAACAATTCCATGCATTTTTGTTAGACTTAGGGGTTTTTAGTTTTCAAGAGAATTAGATTTTATGTAATGAATTTATTGGGTTCTAATTAATTTTAATTGAATGTGGAGAGAATTTTAATTGCTCTCGAATGATTAGTTGGGCATATGAAGAGATGGGAGATTCGAAAATACTGCAGAGTAGGAATGAGTTGGAATCAGTTTCCACAAATCTAGGGATTTAGTTTAGATTTAGGAAATCTGGAATTTTAACAATTTTGTTGAGCTGTTAAGGAATCTGAGTCGATTCATTATCATTTTTATAAATGTAATCCTCAAGGCATTAAGGAGGGTAGTAAGTAGCAGGTAGGAACTATTCAGAGACAGAGTAGTGAGGTAGAAGGGCCATCGAATTGAAGATCTGGCCAAACAAGAAGTTTGTAAGTGAATGATTTTGTATTTGACTTCATATATATAATGAGGAAATTGGTTCCGAAATATATGTGTATTCTTGGATCAAATTCTATGTGAAGATGTTTTAATCCTATGGGTAATTTTATGAGAAACTCTTTAACAAATCTCTGAGATGAGGCTCTGTATATGATAAAAGAATCAATGTTAACTAATACCGATATTTTGTTTTGAACTAAATGCATTGAGGGGTTTTTTCACTCTTTTGAGAAGACGAGGAAGGGTTGCAGTCATCAATCATTGCAAGGGTCGATGACATAGAGTGAAATTAAGTTTTAATACAGAGTTTGACAACCGAATGTATCGGATCTTAAGAAGGGAATTCATGTATAAAAGGGGAATCATAGTAGAGGATTAGTCTATAGTGCAGAATTATAAGTCAATGATGGAGCGTTGAATCACATTAAGGGTTTAATCAAAACAAAGATCAAATTATATGGATTGAAGAGGCAGTGCGTTGATGCTATGTGTTAATAGCATTAAGGAACAACAAAGGTTGAAGCAGATCAGATGTAAAAACAAATCGTGTTTCGATGGTAGTAAAACGATGAAGAGGAGTGGCATTAAATCCGTGAAGATATGTGCAGAGGAAACATTGAAACGAGATGCAGAATGAAGTCAAAATGAAGACTAGTTGCTGCATTTAGAAACAGAACCAAAGGATCGAGTTTACGCAAATGTTGGAGAGAGACAAAGGTTAATGAAATTTACAAATGGAGAGCGAGTCTTCGAATTGCAAGAGCGAAGGTGGAGTTTTGGACGGAACCACGAGTTAAAGTGGAACCAGAACTGTTGAAATATTAAAGGCGGGTTTGAAGGACAAACTGACAGTATTGCACAACTTAAAAATGGTAAGCGGAATCTGAAAAAAAAATGCGATAGCATTCGGCACTTGACACGTAAGGTGGAGGTGGTTTTTAAAAACCACGAGTTTCGCGTTATTTTGGAAAGTTAATTCATGAGGTTAAAACTTTTGCGATATTCATTCGATGATACTCGTCGAATGAGCGACGACATTCGCATCATGAAGATGCGTGAAAGTTAAGGCAAGGTGAGTTATAAAACCATGGACGATATGTTTTGATTTGTTGGTGATTGGCCTTTCCTTAGTTCAAAGCCGAATTTTTATTCGAAATAAAATGTTAATTGGCATTCAGTTTGGTCAATATAAGTGCGTTGGCTATATTTAGACCAAAGTCAAACTTTGGAATAATTAGAATATGGCTGAAATATAGAATAAATTGTGGGGCCAATTAGCATTGGAATTGTGAGTGTGTTTTGGGTAAACAACATTAATATGGCATTAAGGAAAACTAACCATATACATTAAATATATGTTGGGTTGGATTATATTTGGAATATTAATTTGAAATGTCATATGGTGGGAGAACTGAAGTTGCACTTTGGATCAAATGAACCTTGGAATAGAATGAATTGGTGTGTCGAGTTCAATTAAATATTGAACATTGAGATGAGCCTTGTTATAGGGCTTCAATTCAAGGAGTTATAGAAGAAAATATTCCACAAAGGATATTGAGTTCTGGGAGAGATGTGTGGTTTGAAACCCATAATAATTTTATTCTAATATCTCAAATCTCAGATTTGAGATATAGAAGCTTCCACCTATATTATTTAAGATTGCCCAGATTTTGAAATTGAGGACCATGATGGGTTATTAAATAGAAATGCAATTTTTTTATGCAGAATTAGCTGGAGACTGTGGGAGAGGCAAGGTAGCCTACCATCAGAAACCATCTAGGAGTTTCATTGCTTTCTTCTTCTTCTTTCTTCTTAGATCTGAAAATTGATGAGAGCAATCTTATCCTCTCCATAATTTTGCTCTCTAATACTTTTCTTTATAGAACTTTGGCTTGAAGCCCACAGGCTGAGCCAAAGATCTTGCTTTTATACCACTCTAATATTCCAAATCTAGAAAAGCTAGAAAGGCATGACTGGAAAACGCATTTTCCAGTAATGTATGCTACAAAAATGGAAACCAACACTTGGATCCCTTAAAAAATGAGTATTTAAGTCCTAAATCCAAGAGTGCATCAAAAAGAAATCCTCCTAGGTGGGTTAAACATATCTACCACACCTAGTTGTCTTCATAAATGCCTCAAAGAGAGGCTACAACAATAACAATGATTCTGCTTAGGAAATAATGTAGTTTCTGCAAAGCAGTGATAGGAGGCTCATAAAATATATCTCAATAGTATTTACAGTAGCAAATAAGTCTTGCAATTAAGTTCATTAAATACATGTCTAAAAATACAAGGCAAAGACAAAAGAAATATCCTCCAAAGAGGTATGCAACCATATGTTTTATAGAAAGCTGCCTTGATAGCGTTATTCTTATTAAGCTGCATTGATGTATGTTACATGTCCGATCTAGAGCAGATCTATGCATAAAAATTCAGATCTATATCATATCCATGCACTGGAAGAGCTCATCTTTCAGATCCCCTTGGAATTTTTGGGTTTGCACCAAGCATAAGCAGTAGATCTAAGATCTAAGAAATTAGATTAGATTTGAAAAGTAAAATGTGTAGATATCCTTCCATAGGTCTTCAAAGTGAATGGTAGATCCGAAACATTAGGAAACTAGCTCACCAAATGATGCACCCAACTCCTTGCAACACCTCCTACAGGAATAACGCAGATCTAGAGAAGAAACCACGTTGTAGGGGTTAGACAGCTGATGGCCACATGGCAAGATTGGAAATTGAGGCTCATGCTCTCCAATACACTTTCTCCAATAGAGGATAGGCCTCCTCCATTGACAAAGAGCACTGAAATGACTTAGATCTGAAGAGATATGATCTCCATGAAAATAATGCAGTCCCTCAAGGGAGACTGTGCTGCAGCTTGATTAACTGTGTTGCCCTGATGCCAAGATGCAAAAATGAAGCTCAAACAAGGAATGCACTCTTCCAAGAGGTTAAAAGACACACTAACTGAGAAGAGCCTCCAATACAAGCTAGATCTGAACAGATCTAGTTCTCCACTTGTTGCAGCTTACAAAAGCAAGAAAACCCTCACTGGATCTGTGTTGCAGTTGGAAGTAGAAGCTTGGTCTTCAACTTGATAGTGGACAAGAAATATAAGCTCTCCCAAGAGCTCCTCAATGGGAAGAGATGGATCTCCTAAACAAGAAACCCCAATGTAATCTAGGCTAAGCAGCCAAGAAAGCTGTTTGTCTAAACAAACAACAATTGTGAGATAAAATCATGAACACCCTCCATATGTTTCCTTCCCCTTCCTTTTATAATATGAGAGATTTCCAAAACCCTAAACCATCTCAAAGGTTTAGCTCCTTTCACATTTGGAACCTTCAACTAGATCTGCACTGTTTATCTTGGTACATTGCATCTGGACAATGCTGTAGATTTGGTCAAGGTTGACCCAGTCAAGTGGATTTGTTATTTTCACACTCAAGTGTGTCTATTAAAGTGGCCCAGATTTATCCTTTTTCACATTAGGCATGTATTTATTCTTTTTATTAGGAGTTTTTGACCCTCCTTTACATAGTTATTCTTTGAGAAAAAAAAAACAAAATGAAATTGAATATTCCTATTAAAATAGGAGTATTACAATATGAAATAACAATATGTTGTGAAGGCAGTAGAAATACAGTCAGTTAAGAATATTCTAGCTCTACTTTAACAAGAAAAGCCTTTTAGGAAACTGTTTAAGGCAAACCAAAGGACAGGGCATACCATAGACTTCTTTGGTCAGACTTTAATAAGCAAACCTTTAAGACAACAATCCAACAATCCTAGAATTACTTTCAGACAAAGAAAACATTTAAGATAACAGTGAGAGCAGCTAAAGAGCAAGCTAAACCTATCTTCTTTAACTCAACACTCAAAGACCTTCAAAGCAACATTTTGAGGTAGACCAGAGGACATGGCATACCATAGACTTCCCTGGTTTAGACTCTACTAAGTATACTTCAAAGAAAGGCCTTAAAAAAAATATTTCAGCTACACCAAAGGACAGGGCTTGCCATATACTTCTTTGGCTTGACTCTATTACATCATTTCTAAGACAACAAGCTAGATGGAACTGGAGAGCAACTAAGAATTCTCCAATCAAAACTTGCAGAGGAAAACATTAAGATAAAGAAGGCAGACAGAAATAGGGTGCTAAGACAACATATCATACTCTAAAATTTCTGTTCTTTTATCAGAGAAATATGGACAGAATGGAAAACAGAAGAAAAATGATGACAAAGAAGGAAAAATTCACCATTTACATAGCTCAAGAATCCTGTTAACATGCTTGTATTACTGATGATCAAAATAGTTACATTACTCCATGTACAATAGATCTCTGTAACTTAGACCTTTCTCAAATCCAACCTAGAAATCCTCAACTAGCTCAGCAACAGAAATAAGTTAAATAACCACCAAATAACCAACACTAAAAATGAAGCTTACATGCAGTATTTATCTGTATAATGAGGAGGTGATGCTAAGATATGGTTTCATATGTCATTTATTACAGAGTTAAAGATTTTTTGACCTTTGAGACCATGCAAGGCCCAAGGAAAAAAATATCTGAGTGTGTTTCTCTGAAATAATAGCTCCTAACTTAACTTCTAAGTTAACTTCTAGAAATGTTTGTCTTTAAGGCGTTTTCAATAACTTTACAATAATTGTTGGGTAGATGAAAAATATCTCTGACTATTTGTAATAACTGTTTGATGCTTTATTGAAAGAAAACATGTTGTAGTTGGCAAAATATATTTTGAAGAAGTAACTGCCTTTGTTTGATTCATTTGAATGTGTTTTTGGGTAGACCTTCCTCTGCTTTATCTTTAAACTCCGTTTTAGGCATTTAAACTCTGGATTTGCCTCTAACTGTCTACCTCACTTTATTTCTTGTTCATTCTGCCTTTTAACCTTTGAATTTATTATTTAAACCTTTGATATTTTCCTCAGTCTTCATCATCTTTAATCTCTGCTTTTTGGCTAACCCTCATGATTTGTATTTTAATCTATGATTATCTTTCTAACCTTCACTTCTTTGTCACAGTCCCTTGACTGCTTTATTTCTTCACCGTGTCTCCGTCTATTTGTGTTTTTGGTGCAAGGATGCATTCTTCTACTATTGGAGGGTTTTTTAATAACACCAATAATCATGGTTTATTGGGATTATGTTTAGTTTTTACACCTTTGGTCCCTTTAAAATACAATAAAACTCTGGATCTTCACCCATATATTCATTAAAACATTTTTTAGACCCTTGGAATGCATTTCTTGCACTTCTTCCATTAAACCTGCACATGAAATGAACAATTAACTTTTAAATCCCGCAGGGAAGGCTTTTTATGCCTTTTTCTGTGGTTTTTCGAGCCTTTGGGTGTTTACAAAGGCAAAAACGGTGTTCTGGGCCTTATCGCAGAGCCATAGAGCTCTGGATAGTTTTCAATCGAGTGATAGTATGCATTTTGGTGGGAATGGAGGAAAGCGGTTTTCGAGAGAGGGGAGGGAGTTTTTCGCATGATCAAAAGTGTAGTAATGGTAATGGGAGCGAGCATGTATTTCCACTCAGTGGGTGCCACGTGGCGGGTAAAAAACACCCATTTCGGGTGGTCAAAGTTTGTTTAACCCCTGCGCCATTAATATTGCAATATGCGTGATCAACCGTTGGATCTTGTGGCATGAGATTCATGGTGGTCGCAAGATTTGGGAGCCTTTGGATTGATGGAAGGTAGCTCAACAGTTGTTAGGAGATCTGGAGCGGTAGGCAGGTGCAGAGGTGGGGTCCGGGTGCCAAGTGGCAGGATCTTTGTCATGTAGCCGGGGGGGGGGGGTAAAAAAAATATGCGGGATTTATGGTTTATATGGTCATGGGGCTAAAAATAAAAAGTGTCTCGGGTTAATAAAAAGAGTCATGTTTATATATTAAAAATAGAGTTTAATATAAAACAAAAAGGGACCCGAAAGTTTAATATTTTGATTTAAAACAATGTAAAATAGGATATTTTACATTGTTTTGATAAAATAAAGGAAAAGGATGAAGGAAAGGGGTTTTGTGAAGGGTTTTAGTGGGGAAAGTGGGTTTTTAGAGGAGGGAATGAGTGAATGAGAGTTTGGGTAGGGAGGGAGAGTGAAAATGGGAGAAATAAGCCCAAAATAAGTCTTTTAAGAGCAACAGAGTATTTTGAGAAGGCGGAGATGAAATATAGTGAAAAAGACTTATTGAGGATAATGAAGGTAGTGAGATTCCTAAAGATATTTGATAAGTAGGGAATGTTATCTTTAGTTTCTTGTAGAAGATCAACAGTCACCTAGTGAACTCTGTAGAATACATGAGGATAACAGTGGCTCCAGCTAGGGAAGGAAGCTCCTTTAGGAGGTGTCAAGAACCTCAGAGATCAAATCTTTGGAATTTGTAGACCAGTGCCTTGATTTTCACTTTGATAGACTCCTTTCTTCAATTTTCTGATTTGTTGTTGTTCTTTTGAAGCTGTGATATTCAAAATCTGGAAAAACATGATTGCTTAAACTCAAACTTTACCTACCCATAATAATTTCCCTATCATTTTTTTCTTCATTTGGGTGCATTTAGATTGGAAACCCTTGACATAATTTTCTTTTTGAAAACATGAAACTATCTACTTCTACACTTATATCATCCAAAGGCTCAGATTAAACTAATGAGCTCTTTTATTCTCTACCTAATCTACTTATCTGTCAAGATTAAACAGTTGGATATATTTTCATTCTCTATTCTATTTAACATGTAATTGAAAACATGATCAAATCAAGATTAAACAGTTTGATTTGTCATAAGATGTGGCATTTTGTACAAACTGCACACAGATTTATTTTTCGAAAAGTAAAACAAAAACTTCAGGCCTGTAATTTGGAATTTGTTATGGATCCCTTTCTTTTTTCCTTGGTTTAGATTTGAACATTGGAACTAATATATTTTCCTAATCTAATCTACTGATAATCCAAGTTTAAATGGTTTGGAAAATATTCATTTACTAACCTATCAATAGAAATTTAAAACTTGTTCAATCATGATTAGGCGGTATGATTGAAAAAAAATTCCTCTTCCAAAGTAGTGGCATTTGGACTTGTGCACTTTCAGAAATATTCCTTTTTGGTATGGGGCTTTACCTTTTTCTTTTTATCTGCCCTATTTTATTCTTTTTCTTTGTTTTTTTGTTTATTTTTCTAATATCTTTCTTAAAACGGTGTTATATACAATGAATAAAGTTTTGAACTGAGATATTCAACAAAAATTATGCTTGAGCATCCTGCCATTGAAAATACCTCCAAATAATTATGTTTCATCCATTTCTTATAGGAATAATGCATTGTTACCTTTTGTAGAATTCATGATGTATGGGCCTTTCCATACATTTTCAAATTTTCCATGCTTTCCCTTGTCTTCTCTTATTGAGTTCCACTTTAGCACTTTGTCACCAATGTTGAAATCATTTTCTTTGGTTCTCTTATCAAAAAGCTTCTTGATGTTTTTCTGCACTTGTTGTGTTCTGTTATATACTTCTGTTGGCATGTGTTGTCCTTGATGGCAACTTAATGGATGAAACAAGATGATTGACAATATGTTGCAGAGTGTTGTCCTTGATGGCAACCTACTTGATGAAGTTATTCTTGACTTAATGGTCTTGGTAATGATGTAAATCTGATGTGATATGATGTGTCTACATAGCAACTCAGATGTAATGATGAAAGGAATTTCAGTATGTGCTAGAACAATGATGAAAAGTGTGTGTCTCAAGGCATACACGGGTTTGTCTAGGAGAAGTAGCGTATGCATGCGGAAAAGTACGTGCCAAGTCGCGTATGCTCAATTGCGCTCTAAATTTGTAAAACCAGGGGTTACTACCATGGTATTGACCCATTGTATTGAGCGCTGGATTGTCTATGTGATCCCGTCCAGGAAAACCATTGTATATTGTGTGGTTTTGGCTCATGGTATTGACAAAAGCTAAATCTATATAAGGAGAAGAAAATAATTGTGCAAAAGGTGTGCAAGTGTCTGGGCTTTAATGAATACTTCACCCTGAAGTATATCTTCATGGTTGAACTCTGCTCTTGATTGATATATCTGAATCTATGATGCATCTATGAACATGGTGAAGGTTAAAGATCTTTAGATCTAGAAATGGTGAATCTCTTGGATGATCTAAAAAGAAGTGATGAAGACCTAGCGCAAATCTGCTGAAGAAATTGAAGAAATATGGGTAAGTTCATAGATCTGATCTGTTGTGCAAAGTTTATCTTTTATAGATCTATACGCAGGTTCAGTTCGTGAAAAGCACGTGTATACACGGATCTGTTTCAACAAATTCGTATGGATAGTTAGGGTTATTAAGTAAATGCACGGATGTATATGCTGGTTCACTTCGCAAAAGCGCGTATATATACGGGTCGATTAAATAAAAGTGTGTATGATATGTGATCTTATGGTTTCTCGAGGTTGAATTTGTTTATTTGTATTTGTTACGGAAATAGTTTCCTACGGTAATGCAGGTTACAATGGTTTTCAACCTTCCATTACCCATTTGATGCATTGAGCAAAGGTTGTTTAGTGACAAATGAGGTTGTGTTGGTACATTTGATCAGGTTTGAAAATTGATGAAACATGGTCACGGTGGTTCTAAGGGTTGAAACCTTCGATCCCAGTTATAGAGGATATCGCCAATAGAGGTGGTGCTGGTATCGGGGGGGGTAATGACTCCCTTCCGGTGGTGGTAGCGAAGAAGGTTATTACTGCAGGTGGGTGCCTGCGTACTGGTATGAGTCTTCACCAGTACATATTGTAAGAAGTTTTCTTAATAATAAAATTTGAATACTGAGACGACGGCAGTGGTGGTTTTCTCCCGAATTGGGTTTCCACCTAAAAATCCTGGTGTTCATGTGTGGTTGCTTATGTGTGATGATTATTCTGTTCTTCCTGCACTTGTTTATTGTTTTCTAAATATCTGATGAATGAGTAATGCAATGATCTAAGTCAAGAACTAAATGCATAATTAGATCATTGGATATACGTGAGTTCTGTAAAGGATATCCGCGTATATACGCGGTTTTGCTTCAGGAAAGTTGCGTATGGTTTTTAAGAAAGAAATATCAAAGTTTTATTGTCTGCACTAAATACTGATTCACCCCCCCTCTCAGTATTTTTCCCAACAATTGGTATCAGAGCAGGTCCTTCTGAAAAATCTTAACCGCTAGAAGGAAGATCAAGCAAGATGAGAAATCAAGATGGAACAGCATCTATCAAGCCTCCACTCTTTAATGGAAGCAATTTAATCTTCTGGAAAATAAGGATGAGATCCTATCTTCAGTCTATGGGAGCAGATGTATGGGCCATTGTTGAACAAGGATATCAATATCTAGCTGCAATACCAACAGATCTGACTGAAAAGAAGAATTATGAAATAAATGCAAAAGCAATCCATGCTCTAACGGGAAGTCTAACTGAATCAGAATTTGTCAAAGTTATGCAGCTAAATACATCAAAGGAGATATGGGACAAAATCATTCTAAGTTATGAAGGTGATGCAAAGGTAAAAAGTGCAAAACTTCAAACTCTCAGAATTGAATATGAAAATTTAAAGATGCATAGTGATGAGAATATTGCCAGTTTCTTTTTACGTCTTAATGATGTTGTACGTCGTATGAGAAATCTGGGAGAAACAATCACGGAATCTACTTTGGTTAAGAAGATCTTAAGATCGCTAACGGCAAAATTTGAATCAAAAGTCTCTGCTCTTGAAGAAAAACAGGATCTTCAAACTCTTACTGTGGTGCAACTTCATGGCATATTGACTGCAAATGAAATAAGGAGAGGAGGATCATCTGAAGTCAAAGAAGTTGTTTTTAAAGCTTCTACAAAAGGGAAAGAAGTTCAAAAACCAGAAGGATCAGGATATATCTCAGAAGAAGATGAGGCAAACTTTGTGAGAAGACTCCAACTAGGAACCGAAAGATTCAAAGGTAAGCTTCCTTTCAAATGTTTTGATTGTGGAAGAGTTGGTCATTATGCTGCAAAGTGTCCTTATAAAGAAACATCTGCTAAAGGGAAAGAAGTAGCAAGAAGGAATAGAAACCGATCTAGCACTAAGAAAAGTTACTATACAAATGAAGACAGTGATGGGTTATCTGATAGTGAGGAAGAATGTGAACAAGATCTTAGACTTCTCATGGCATTTGAAAATAATTCTAGAGACGACAAGGATGCTTTTATGGATGCTCTAGATGACAATGATTTTCTTGATCAAAACAATCAACTCAAAATATGCTTGGAAGAAAGTAAAATAATCATAGAAACTCTAAAAAGGCAGAATGAAGAAGCAAAGAAACACAATGAGAAATTAGAATGTGAAGTAGTAAGTCTAAGAAAAGAACTTGAGAAATTAAAGACTCTGAGTCTTAGATTTTCTAAAGGATCTGAAACCTTAGATGAAATTATCAAGGTTCAACGTTCTCCTCTTATAAAGACAAGTCTTGGATATACCGGAGAATCTTCTCAGGCTTCAGCACCAAATTATCTAAAAGCAGCTACAACTGGTTTACTACATTCAGCCACTCAGCAAGGGAATAAAGAATCTTTACAGGTAAAGCATGATCATCACAATTCAAGGAACACTAATAGGGATATCTCTCAAAGAAGCAACAACCAACAGGTAAATTCAAATAGAAGATTTACATTTACACCATTTTTTGGTCATCTAACCTATTGTCATTAGATGGACCCAAGTACACCATGTAAGACCAATTTTACCCTAAGTAAAATTGCCTTCACTATGTTAAATAACTTAATAAACCACATTTATTAGGTTGTTTATGGTCTAAACAGGAAACCCCAAAAGGAAATATTAAACAAACCTATTTTGTTTAATTTTTCCTCATGGAATAATTAATTAAACCATAATTTAATTATTATTCCTAGTCATGTTTAACCCAAAAACAAAGAAATTAATTAGATAAACCTTTATTTATCTTATTATTTTCTAGGAATAATTATTTAAATCTTATTTAGATGATATTCCTTGTTAAATATGACCAAATCACCCACAAATAATTAAATAAATCATTATTTATTTAACTATCTTTCAACCACTTCCTTAAATAATTAAATAAATCATTATTTATTTGATTATCTTCTAACCGCTTCCTTAAAAAGATAAATAAATCATTTATTTATTTATTTTTGACAAATCAAGGGATTTGACCCAAATCAAATACCTTTTCCCTCAAACAAATATAATAAAATATTCCATAAAAGGTGGATCTAGATTTGGTTAACATTATTTTAATCATGCACCAAGATCTAGAATGACCCAATATTTTGTTATAAATAGGAGGGTTTTTCCCACCATTCTTCACCTTTTGTTGCCTATTAGATCACTCTGGATCTATACACTTGGTCCCATTTTTCTACCATTTGCTGTGTGAGCTCCCTTTGAGTTCCATTCTTTGTGTGGGTTTTCTACACCAACAAGAGAGAGAAATCTTAGATTTGAAGCACTGAGGACTTCCAAGAACCCATCCCACTGAGGAGAATTGGATACACCTTCTTGTTTTCCTCCCAGGTGCCCAATTAATATAAAAATTCTTTCAAAAAATGTTCTTGTCTTGTCTATTGGTATATGGAGCAAACCCTTGTTTTTTCTGCTTAATGTCTTTCCATGCATAGATCTGGTTTTTGCAGCTCTTTTATGTTCAACTAACCGCAGATCTGAAGATATTGGCAGCCACTTTTGTTGTTAGGGCTATTAGTTATGCGTAGCTAAAGTGGTCATTTTTCGTACGCTTCGACAAAGGATTCATACTAACAAATGGCGACTCCACACGGGTTTTAAATTACGACCGCTGTCGTTTTTCATATTCCTGCATATCCAGCTACTTCAGACCCTAGGGTTTCTTTTCAGCTGTTTATTTTTCCTATTTTTATGGTGTTTTTCTCACATAAAACCCTAAAACATTCAAATTTCTAACTTCCGTGTGTTTCTGGCCCTATTGCGCAGGTAAGCGACACCAGCCGCAACTGAGACGGCAACTTTTCTGAAAATCTGCCGCTGAGACAACCGGAATGGGGGGTCGCACTTTTTGGCCCATAACTTGCGACCTGGACCTCCAGGTCGCACTTTTCTGCCCCTTTTCTGTGACCTGCACTGAAAACAGGTTAGAACCTGCGACCTGCCAATTTTTCAGTGATTTTTCTGCAATTTTTCTGGGTTTTGCTGAAGCTTCTGTCAGGGTTTTCCAGCCTCTGTCTCAGCCCTCTTTGACCTAGTTCTGATCTGTTTTTACTCATCTAAGTGGGAACCTAGCCCACTAGGGCTTTAGTACCCTCCACCTTTTGTGGAAGAGTTTTAGCTGTTTCAGCCATCTGTTTTTCATAGTTTCAGCCTTCCCTTTTTCAGATCTGAAACCTCCTCTTCAGATCCCTTTAAATCAACCTTTCTTCCTTTCAAATCACCTCTTGTCATTTTGTTTGGACCTCCCTTTAGGACCTCCTCCCTATCCTTTCTGCTTTTTGCTGATTTCCTCCCTTTTTCCAGCCACCTTGCCTCTGTCTCTTGGCTGTGATCTGCACCTCTTCTCAGCAGCTTTATCCTTTAGATCCCTGTCCCTTTTGACCTTAGATCTATTGGCCTCTTTTCCGTGTGTTTTGCCTAGATTTTTCCCCTTTTTTAGATTAGTTTTGAGAGACCCGCCTTCTTGGGTTAGATAGATGCACAAGTAGCTGTTAATTTTCTATTATTTCAGCATTATATACTGTTCTCTGCAGATTTATTTTCAGTTACGCAACACACTTTTTTCTTGCTCTCAAAATGGAAAGGGTTTAAAAATTAAAATTAACGCACACCACACACTGACCCTAAGTGAAGAAGCGCCTAGTTAACACCGCCTGGCAAAGACTCTAAAATCAATTATCACTGCACCTTTTCTTCCCTTGACCTCACTGAATTCTGTCCCTTTCTGCCCTTGTCAGTTTCCTTCTTCCCGTCATCATTGCGCCCCCAAGGCGCCTTTCCCGGAGACTTCTTGGCCTTCACCCTCAGTTTCCGGTTGATCGACCTGCTCCGTCCCGCCGTCGTCGAGCCAGTCCTCCTCCGAGTCCGCACTCCGACTCCTCTTCTGATTCATTGGGTTCTCCTTCTCCTCCTGGTTCTCCCCCTGTCACCTTCACTATGTCTGGTCCAGGGCCTAACGTTAGTGGTGCTCCAGGCCCTAATGCCGGAACCACTACTAGCGGAACCGCCACAGGAACTACCTCGGCCATACCCTTGTTGCCGTACATTGTAGGCCTCAGCCTCCCCGATTTCAATCAGTTGATCAATGACCCTATCCACCACGATGTTGGTTGGCCTGCTATGCCAACCAAGCTCCCCTCCGACATCCCTAAGTTCGAAGGCCTTGCTGGAGAAGATCCAACCAATCATGTCCAATCTTTCCACATGTGGTGTTCCTCCAATTCCATTACCGATGACTCCATCCATCTTCATTTGTTCCAATGCACACTTACCGGCGAAGCTTCTAAATGGTATGTTGACCAAGCCACCTCTTCCCATACCACCTTTGCAACCCTTTCCCAAGCCTTTTTATCTTATTTCCAGCTCCCTCTCTGATACGATACTGGCACGGAGCTCTTGACTTCATTCAAGCAAACCTCTTCGACCCGCCTTTCCGCCCATGTTCAGGAATGGCGACGAAGACGGAGCTTATGTCGAGCCCCCCCCTTCGAAGATTGGGTTTACATGGACTGGTTCCTTCTCACCCTCTTAGCTCCTATCGGCAAAGATGTCGCCTCTCACTTTCCTCAAACTGAAGAAGCCGCCCTCCAAATAGCCTTGAAATATGACCTGATCTACGCTCAATCTGGTTATGTTTATACCGTTCTTCCTTACCTCCCCAGGCCCGGCGGCGCTAACGCCCTGGGGGCATCTCATTCCGCCGATGGTATCGTTGGAGCCCTTTCCCATCCGTACGCTCAACCTCCTATGGGCTATGGTCTCCCTCAGGGAGGGGCCAACACCTCTAGCACTCTTCCCCCTCCCGGTAGCATGTATCCAGGATACGGCATGCCTCCTCCTTTTGCCCAACCTCCTGCTTACCTCAATGTTGCCCAACCTAACCATTACCTTTATCCGCAGCCTGGTGCGCCAGCTCCTCTAGCATATGCGCTTCCATCTCCCTTGCCTCCTCCAAACCCGCAACAGCACTTACAGCCCCCTCCAGGGCAAGTATTTGCACAGCAGGGCGCGACTAATCCCCCTTCTTCTCAAAGAAGGCGGAGAGGCAACCCAAACCAATCTGCCCCTGGTACCCGTGGACCCAATCCTGGTGTTGACCCTAACACTGCCAACCAGCAACAGGGCACTCAGCCCAAGCCGGACAGGCCGCTTCGCACTAATAAACCTTGTTCGTGTTGCGGTGTTTATGGTCATTACACCCACGATTGTCCCCTCTTACCCCAGATGCGGCAGATGTGGGAGTCTCAAGCCACATTGCGCGGACAACACGCCTCCCCTCATGCTCCTCCTAATGTGGCCACTACCCAACTGGCTGTGTTCACTGATCCTTTCCCTCAGCAAGGATTCGTGGCTACCCAACCGCCTGACAGCCAGGTCGCCACTCCCCCTTCCCTTTCTGGTTCCTCTGATTACTAGATCCTTATGATGCACTCCGATCCTTCCCCAACTGTCGACCTTCACCTTCAAACTCGGTCTCGCCAGTACCCCAAGCCTCCTGCTTAGTCTGCCCCCGAGCCTCCTTCTTCAGGTTCTACAGAGTCTCTTTCGACATCCAGTGGCCCCTTACATATCCCTCAACCCAAATTTGAGGTCCATACCAAGATTCCTAAGGGACCCCTACGTCGAAACGCTACTTCTGGTCGAGCTGCTCATTCGTATAGTATAGTAGATGATTTGGCGCAATCTCCTGCTGCCATTTCCACACTAGAACTCCTCCAGTCGTGCCCTTCCCAAAAGAAGGCTCTACTATCTGCCGTGGGTGATGTAGATCCTGTTGATGACCAAATGATTGTTTTCGATGCCACTCAATCGGACCATCCCCCTCTTCCTGCTTCCGTCGCCTTCCAAATCCCAGTCAAAATCTGGAACGCCAACGTTTCACGGTGTATAATTGATGAGGGGGCATCCACCTGTGTGATGTCCGCTTCAGTTTGGAAGCAACTCGGATCCCCTGAGCTGGCCCCTTCCACGATCACCCTTCGAGCGTGGGACGGCCATGCCTCCCAGCCCATTGGCCTTTTCCGTAATTGTCCTATCACCCTCGCCGGTAAGACTGTTTGCGTTGACGTCGAAGTCATAGACGCCCCGCTAGACTACAACATTCTATTGGGGCGAAGCTACACCTATGCTATGTCTTCTGTCCCATCCGCGGTTTTCCACAAGATGTCTTTCCCCCATAATGGAAGGATAGTCACCATTGACCAGTTGACATATCATGAGCCAAAATCTCAGACCTCACCTGAGACAACCATCTCTTCTGTAGCCAACAAGCAAACCGTCGATTCCTTGACCAGTGTCTCCCCCGGCGTTTACAAAGATTCCTCCCTGCTTGGAACTTTTCCTAATCTCCCTCCTCCTTCCATCATTGATCCCAGCTTCTCGAATGTTTGCACGATGCAATCATCTCAGGCTGCCCGTAAGCGGCCTACCTCGGCTAGTCAGCAACCTCCCCCTCGCCCTCCGCAACCCGCTCCTAGCCATTCATCTCTGCTAGCCGGACCTCCTCCTTCTGGCCCTCCCCCTACAGCTGGTATCCCTGAACCCCTTTATCCTCCTGGATCGGTTCCCCCAGGCCTTAACCATCTCGGAGCCGTCCCTTCTGGTCATTACCCTGCTGGGCAGATACCTTTCCTGGCTCCCCCTCCCGGAGTATTTTTTGTCCCCGTCATGGCCACCCTCTCTCTCCCTAACTTGACCCTGGGCATACCCGTCTGGTACATTGACCCTCCAGCCACTACCCCACCTGGTCACCCCAAACCTTACCTTGCTTTGACACCGGTTCAACTGGTCCCCCTCACTTCCTCCAGGCCCACTGCACCTCCCCAGGACCCTACCCCTGTGGTGCCAGCCCCGGGAAAGAAAGGCAAAGCTCGTAAGGGGGTAACCCATCAGGACCAGGCCACCCCGACAACCCCTACCCCCCCGCGACCGCCAAAGCCCGCTATCCAATGCGCTTTGTGCGATATCGTCGGTCACGCCACCCATATGTGTCCGGAATTACCACACCTCAAGATCCTAGTCAACGAGACGTTTCCCGACTCTGACATCCCCGAAGTCTACGTCACAATCCCAAAACTCAAAACCTTGCGCACAAACCACCCTTGTGCTTTGTGCGATTTCCATGGCCATTACACCCACCTCTGTCCCCGCCTTGACGAGTATCGTTCCTCCTTGGACATGTATTGCTGATTCAAGGCTACTTCGATAGGATCAGAGGATCTTCCTACTCCCATTCACATTCCTCCTCCCGCCATCGAACCAACAGAGCCGTCAACCACCATTTTTTACCTGTCATCATCCTTGCGAGATAATTCACCTACCCTTCAACCTGCAGATACTCTCGGCTCCTCCTCCGCTGACCTTGGATCTGTTGATATTGCACATCTGAACCCTTCTCCTCCTGATGACCCGTCACACATCACTACCTCCTCGGGTGACCTTTCTTCCTCCAGTCTTCCCATCTTCCAGTCCGATGAAGACATTATGGAAGCCATGACCAACCCTGACTTTCCATGGGACGATATGCACCATCGCGCATACTTCCTCCCACAGCAGTCCCATGACCAATATGCTGTGGAAACCAAAGACTTCATTCCCAATGCAGTCGATTGGTTCAAAAATCCCATCCCTGCACTTGATGCTTTCGAAGAAGGAAACATGGCCAATATCTCTCCTACCATCAAAATTGACATTTCAGTCAAACCAGGAATCGAAGAATATATCACCTTGGGCGCCCAATGCACCCCGGAAGAAATCGAAGCTTACACCAAGCTTTTCAAAGAATTCCGCGATATTTTTGCCTGGTCTTATTCTGAAATTCCCGGACTCGATCCCGCCATTGTCGAACACCATATCGACACATGGCCTGATGCCAAACCGGTCCATCAAAAGTTGAGACCCATTCATCCTTCCAGACGTGACGCTATCAAAGCCGAAATCGATAAGCTTAAGCAGGCTGGTTTCATTTACCCCATTGAATACACCACTTGGGTATCCAACCCAGTTCCCGTTCTCAAGAAACAAGGCACCATCCGTGTCTGCACGGACTTTCGCGACTTGAACCAAGCTTGTCCCAAAGACAACTTCCCCACACCGTTCATTGACCAAATCATTGATGAGTGTGCGGGGCATGAAGTTCTATCCTTTATGAATGGTTTCTCTGGATACAACCAAATTGCTATCCGTCCTGCCGATCAACTCAAAACCGCGTTCATTAGTCCGTGGGGAACTTTTGCTTACCGGGTCATGCCTTTCGGCCTCAAAAACGCCGGCGCCACTTTTCAACGGGCCATGTCTTATTGTTTCCATGACTTAGCTCACATTATCCTTGCTTATTTAGACGACCTCACTGCACGTTCTAAGCATCGGGCGTAGCACCTCCACGATCTGCGTACCATTTTCCTCCGATGTCGCAAGTATAATATCCGCCTTAACCCGTTGAAATGCATCTTTTGCGTTCCTGCCGGCCGTCTCTTAGGCTTCATCGTGTCTAAGGATGGTATCACTCTTGACCCTTTGAAAGTTCAAGCCATTCTTGAACTTCCCATTCCACGTACCCTACACCAGCTCCAAAGTCTCCAAGGCAAAGCTAATTTTCTTCGTCGGTTCGTCCCTGACTATGCCACCACCGCACATGGGTTCCTTAGACTCCTCCGATCTACTATCCCATTCGTTTGGGATTCCTGTGCTCATGAGTCTTTCGATTCCCTCAATCAGGCTCTCACATCCGCTCCCTTGATCTGCCCTCCCGACTTTGATCGGGACTTCATCCTGTATATCTCCGCTTCCACCTATTCGGTCGCTGGAGTCCTTATCCAGGAAGATGACAATGGTATCGAGCATGTGATTTACTACGTCAGTAAGAACCTTGTAGGGCCTCATGTTTCCTACTCATATGAAGAAAAATTAGCACTGGATGTCGTGTTCTCAGTCCAAAAACTTCGTCATTATATCCTCATGCGCTCCACCAAGGTTGTGACTAATTCCAACCCCATGGCTTTCCTCCTGAGTCGTTGTATCCTCACTGGGAATTTCACCCGTTGGGTCATTATTCTTCAGGAATTCAACCTCGAATTTGTCACACCAAAGAGTAAGAAAGGCTTAGCCCTCGCTGAGCTCATTTCTGAATTACCTACTGGATCGCAAGACCCTCCAGTTAATGATGATTTTCCTGATGAACACTTATTTGCCATTACTTTCGACGACCTGTGGTATGGCGATATTCTTACTTACTTGCGAACCCAAAAGTTCGCCCTCCACCTTGATTATGAGGCTCACCGACGTATCCGACACCAAGCTCCCCGATACCTCCTTATCGGCGACGACCTCTATCGTCACGGGATTGATACTGTCCTTCGTCGTTGTCTCACACACGCTGAAGCTGAACAGGTCCTTAATGCCTGCCATAGCGGCGCTTGCGGTGGCCACCTCTCCGGTCTTGCTACTACCGAGAAATTCATGCGTGCTGGGTATTTTTGGCCTTCCCTCTTCAGTGACTGCATTGAGGCAGTCAAACACTGTCCCAATTGCCAACATTTCGCCCCTAAGGCGCGAGCTCCCCCAGGTCCCCTCCATCTGGTCGTCTCCACTGGTCCCTTTTGTAAATGGGCCATCGACTTTATGGAGTGTCGCCCACCATCCGCTGGTAACCACAAATATATCATCGTGGCGGTCGACTATTTCAAAAAATGGGCCGAGGCCATGCCTACATTTAACAACACGGCAGCTACTGCGGCCCTCTTTTTATTTAACCACGTTATCGCTCGATTCGGAGTTCCGAAAAAACTGGTCTCTGACCATGGCAGACATTTTGAAGATGAGATATGGCGCGAGCTATCCTCACTGTTGGGTTTTGAGCACCAATATTCCTCCTCCTATTACCCCCAAGGTAATGGCCAAGTTGAAGCAGTCAACAAAATTCTCAAGACTATGCTTCAACGAATGGTGAATAAGCACAAAACCAACTGGCACCTCATGCTCTTCCCTGATTTATGGGCCTATCGGACTTCTGTTAAAACCGCCACCGGGTTCACTCCTTTCCACCTCGTTTTTGGAGAGGAGGCAGTCTTACCAATAGAGTGTGAAATCCCTTCCCTACATCTGGCCGTCGAACTTCTCCCTGACACCCAACTTCTAGAACAACGACTTATCATGATCGAGCACGCTTCCGAAGACCACCGTGTTGCCTTGCAAACCATGGAAGCGGCCAAGAAATGCACCAAAGCCCAGTATGACCGAAAAGTCCAGCCTCGCACTTTTCACGAAGGCGACCTTGTTCTAGTCTATGACCAGGCCCATGATGTCCTTGGTCATGGGAAGTTTGACTAATTATGGCTAGGCCCTTACATCATCAGTAATGATCTCGGTAAGGGGGCATACCTCTTAGAGGATTTCAAAGGCAACCGCCTTCCTAATCCTCGCAATGCGCTCTATCTTAAGAAATATTACCCTTAGCATTTCCCTTCTGAAATGCATGTTTTATTTTCTTTTAGATAGCCAACATCTTTTTTCATTTTTTGTGTTTGACACTTCACCAGGACACATTTTTTCCAAGAAGGGTCACTCCACCTCTCCTTAAAATCGAATTTCCTCACTTACGACACTTGTACTTGGGGCACCATTTTGCCTCCTTACTTGTCTTTGTTCGTGTCGATTTTCGTCATGAGTTGCCATCTTGTACTCATGTTTTCTTGGTCCCCCATTGGACCTTCCCTATGTGGCAGCACCATCAAGTCGCCCTTGTTTAGAGCATACAAGTTGAGTCATCATTGCATTCATGGAGTCTATCCCGAGTCCCTTTGCACCCCGCTATAGCCCTCCATCCTTCATTGCTTGGTCTCTCTCTTGTGTCGCACATTATGACCTTCAGTCCCACTGTCCCCTATCCCTTATGATATTGTGTCAGTCGCTGCCATGTCATTCATGCCCTTTATGCTCTAACAAGGGAAGTCGTCCATTCACCACTCAATCCTTTCCATTTCACTATCATCATTAGTGTCAGTCTGTCCGTCGCTCTACTATTTTCTCTCGTGCCTTAGTTGAGGGTCTCTCATTGCCTCACCTATGGCGGACCTCCTTCTGTCGACATCATCTCATTCATTCCAGAAGCCAGGTCTAGAGGGCGGTGTACCTTGGTTCCAGCTTCCACTCTTGTTCGGTGCCTCGGATCAGGCAAAGGGATCTCTCATTTCCCTTTGACTTGATTCTTTCTCCACTCCAGCTCCTTTCAGCATGACCGAGATCCGTATACTTGATGGTTCGGTGATACAGCAGCGGCTCTTGATGATTCCCGGGCGTGTGTGAGATGTCTCAGCCCTCATGAGGGGGTGGCCCTGCAGGTAGCCCCCCACATGCCCGGATGACCTCTTCATTGCAGCCTTTGATGCCGCTCCAGATTTTGATGATGTTGGCCTTGGCCACTTGCAGCACCTCTATGATTTGCATGTACCAGTCAGATTTTGTGAGCCCTTCCCCATTTACAGGGGGCATTTGGGTTGTATTTATCTCATGTACTCAGATGATATTGTACTAGTCCTGGCTGTTATCC